>JAPYZE010001007.1:0-40113 GCA_030522805.1 Leptomastidea abnormis
CCCTGCATCTGCAGCTTGCAGCTGTATATATGTATAAATATATACCTATATGTAGGTATAAATGATGCAATAGCAGGTCGATGAACTGTATGTATGTATGTATATTATACTAATCGCGTTACGACATTCTATATATCTATATGCACCGAAACCGTATATAGGATATTTTATAATGAATATGCGGGAGGTAATATATACGATGTATATGTATTTATATAAGTATATACATGTACCTATATAGGCATCGACCTGACCCGTATTTTGTAAACGTGTGCTTTTTTTGCTCTCTTTTATCTCTCTTTCTCTCTTTAGACGAAATCAAGTCACCTTTTCTCGCGCGATAAAGGTAAGATTGTATTTGTAGATATAGATATATTAGATGGTTTGAAAACGTATATATTTATACCTCTGTGTGCCTATAATCTCTTCATGATAAATTTGTTTTATATATAGGTACGTATTATTTTTTTATTTTAATTTAATTCACTTTAAATTTATCTTTGTTATTATCGCACAATGTTGGAAGTGAGATAATTTAACGGATGAAATGATCGATTTCAAAGAATGATATTTGAGACTGGTCTTTTTTTGACGGCTTACGTTTTATATGTATAAAAATAATATTTGAGAAACAAGAAATTTCCCGGTATTGATGTTTTGCTTAATCGAGTTAATTTGATATTCTGCAGATATACTTTATCACAGAGGCGTGTACTTTTTTTTTTTATTTAAACAATTTATTTAACATTTGAAAATTGATTTAGAGTAAAGCGATATAATTTTATTTATATTTATTTGTTGGTAAAAGTGTACAAACTTTTAATGTTCCTAATTATATTGAAAGTTAAAAAGTTTTTAATTAAAAAATCGATTCAAATAAATATTAATTTATCAACTATGAAATTAATCCAACTGTAAAAAAAAAGAGTATTTTCTATTATGACAATATTAATTAAAGTACGGAAAAAAAAATACATTTATAAGGCAATTGAAATATGAAAAGTAAGCGTATTATATGAGGATTTATAATTACAGTTCCTCTTTATGTTTTTATTTTCAGCACGAAAAGTTTTTACTAAAAATATCTGTAACAGCCCTACATATACGCATAAATAAAAGAAGTCGACTCTTTTCCTATTTAATTATCCATAATAAATCAAACATCCCATATCACACACAACTGAGAAAAAAGAATCTCTCGTAACGTAAAAGTTTCATAAAACTCAACTCGTAATAGTATGACCCATAATAAAAAAACAAAGTCATACATATACATACATAGGTACACACACACACACACACAAGGAATTTAATAATAAGGAAGGGGAGGAAAGAATCTAGTACAATTAGTCGCATATTGACTTTGTCATTGGTTAATTTTAATTTATCAGGAAGTATTATATAGAAGAGCATTCGTGTATGATAGTATGGACAAGTACACCTGGAAATAACGTAAAGCTGGAGCATATTACAATAGACGCATTGTATTATGTATACATACGTCTCTCTATTTCTCCCGCATTTGCAAAGCAAAAGTCTAGCTTTTTTTTTTAATCACGTACATAATCATGCGTGTGTGTGTTGTGTTTGTGTGTGTGTGTGTGTGTGTGTGTGTGTGTGTGTGTGTGTTGTGTGTGTTCCGGCTGTTCTCTCTTTCTTTCTCGCGCTTTTGTTAATTTTCTATGCTCCGCTTTTACTCTGGTCACCCACACGGGACCTTCCTCTACCTTTCTCTCTCTCTCTCTCTCTTTCTTTTTCAGCCTTTCTTCCTACTCTTTTATAGTATACTTCTCAAAGAGCATGTAAATCAAAGCAAAAGTTCTCGGATAATCTGACAAATCGTTGGTAAGCACGCGCATGTACTTCTTTTTTTTTTAAGTTGTAAGGGAAGATAAAAAAAAATATGTTGAAGAAGGGAGAAAAAGAAGTGCATTGATTGTGCATGCATTTGCATTATATTTGTTTCAAAATGTGCGGTTTTATAATAGAACGTAAATCCAATGATTTATTTGTTTCGAATATTTTAGGCAAATATTTATAACGTGAAAAGGAAAATGAGTAACATTTTTTAAAATTTAATTCTAATTGATGAGAAGAATTTTGGTAATGTTTTAAAAAACGAATTACTGGAAGTTGTTTTTATTTATTTCAAACATAATAACGTAATGATACAAATAAACAAATTTCCAAATGTACTGTAGAGGTTTCAAATAAAAAACATTAATAGATTTTAAATAAAAAATACATATACCTACTATATAGTTACGCTAACATACAACATAAATAAAAAATAAAAAAAAAATAAAAATAAAAAGTATTTTTACGATATTTTCCTTTAATATCTTTTCATTTAATACCCCCAAGTCGTTATCAACTTTAATCCCCCGCGCCGCGTTCTCTCAAGCGCCAGTTATAAACGTGTAGATAAGAATTCGCGCAAGTACGATATGACGTCAGAGTATATATAATGTATACAATATAAAAGAACACACAAGCGTTAAGCTCCGCAAGTTCTTGTTGAATTTCATTAAAATTTTCCCTCTTACCTCCTCCCCAAAAAAGAAAAGAAAAGCAATTCTCAATTTTTTTTTTTTTTTTTTTTTTTTCTTTTTTTTTTTTGTATTTAATATATATAAATAAATTTTATCTCGTTTTTTTTTAGACTTGCAAAACTCGTTCGCCATACACATAAATGTATCCTATCACACATAGACGACGTTTTCACGCGTGCAGGCAGCGGTGCGACTAACGGCTCGTGTTATAAAAGCCTCAACGTCGTCGGTGCGACTTCCGCGTGCCTGTATTACATACATACATGTGTTACATGTGTGTGCAGGGCTTCTCCACCACGACCAAGGGCTATACACACACACACACACACACACACACACACACACACACACACACACACACACACATACACATAAATAACGCTGATAAATCTGTCTCTCGCTTGCGCGGGAGCGTGAGCAAAAAGTTTCTCTCTCTCTCGTGCGTGCGCGCGACCCGATAAGCGCATGGCTTTAATGTGCGCTCACGCGATTTTCACACACTAGCATTGCTTTTCTTTCTCTTTCTCTCTTTATTTCTTTCTTTTTACTATATATACGTAAAAGCGTTGTTGCTCTATAATATACCTGTATAAGCTTTTAACCCGGACCAAATGAGTAAGCGTGTTTTTCATCGTTTTCTCGACTCTATATATTATCTGCTTCGTACACTATTAATTCCTTTGGCTTTAGTGTACCTATGGTAAAAGATGATAATAAAATTAGCAAGTACGATTTTTTTTTTCAACTTTGTTGATTTGTGAATTGTTGGATTTGTTTGGGGAGTCATTTTTTACTAGAATTTGATGTTGTAGAGTTCGTTTGTTTAAGTATGAGTCATCAAACATTTGTTGTTAAACAAAAAAAAAATGAATTTTTTTAAAGGGGTTTTTGGCTCTTGTAAAATTGATATTTTTTTCTGAAAAATCAGTTTAAATCGATTGAAATTGATCTCAAATCTATGACATCGCTTGAAATATTTAGCGATTTAAAACTGCTGAGATCGCTAAAAATTGAAATAGATTTCACGAGTGTGAAACCTTTTGTATATTTTTTTTTATAAAAGACGTCGATAATTATTTTTGTAATGCCAAAAATATTAATATTATTTATTATTAAGTCAATGTAACAATAATGCTTGAAATTAATTTTAATTTATTACGATTATTATAGGGAAAATTTGGACTATATGTTGTATAATGGGGCTATATAGTAATCCGATTATTGCACTGGAATGGAACAATCAAATCCAATCAAACTTGGGGATCTTGTTTTAGTTGTTACAAGGAACTAATTTTCTTGAAATAGTTTAATTTGAACTTATGGTCGACTTTTTAGCGGTAGGCACTGATCTGAGGAGTCCATTTCGTAAGAACGTGCAGTGCTAATTTAAGCCCTAGGATTTTATCAAAGTGTATTCGGGTTTTGGATTATAGGCAACCTTAAACTATACATATTTTTACGAGTATTTTGCGCCCCCGGCGGTTCCGGTAACTTGTTTCAATCAGAAGATATGCTCATTTGAAATTTGAAGCTGTTTCGGGGCTATGTTGTAATTTTTTTCGGGGCTATATTGTAGCAAAATTTTACGCGATATAAACGAAGTGAAAATAAGCTACTGCATTAAAACATCGTAGATAATCTTAAAGTACAACTTCTAACGAGTACTTTGCGCCACCGATGGTCTCTCTAGCTCTTTTCGTTTATGAGATATGTTCATTTGCATTTTGGGCCTTTTTTTTGATCTCATTTGAATAAAATCGGAGCCATAAAATTATGAATTTTTAATGCCATTTTAATGTGAAATTGACCCTAATTTCAAATCGCTGTAACTTTGGATCTAAAGCACCTACAACTACGCTCGTCTAGTTTCAAAATGTTATAAACATTTAAGTCTGAGATTTGATTTTGGTGGTTTAATTTAATGTTTTAAAAAGGCTCAAATTAATTACCATATATTATAACCCCAACTTTTGGGGCTATATGGTATCAATTTGTGTTTTACGAGATTTGAGTTTAAAACTAAACCATTGCATTTAAAGAATCGGTTCAAAGTGGATTTTGAAGAGCCTCTAGTTTAATGTCTTTTTTATTCCGAACAAAAATATTAAAAATTAAAAAAGGTTACAACATAGCCCGAATCTCCCCTAAATATAAAAAAATTACATATTTTTTTCTATTTAAATTATATTAAACTAATAACTGACATTAGTTAAATACTGATTAAATATATGCATTTAAGTATCATGTGTGGAAATCTACTTAAAGAAACCTTATAATAAACGCTTCCGAGTATATCTGTATTCTTAGATTTGAAACCCTCTTTAACTCGCATAATATTCCTTAAATAAAATCAGATTTAAAAATTACAAGAATGTTTAACAATGCAGACTAATATTAACTATTAAAAACAAATTAGTTTTTTCATTATTATATTAATTTTTTTTTATCCTTCCCCATAAAAATTCAAATTTTATCAAATATAAAGAAAACAAAAAGTATTCAAATCAAAAAAAACAAATTTTATCATCAATTTTTTTTTCACCGCTTTTATAATGATCAACACATACAGGCTCCCAAGAGAGATATATCCATAGCAAACACGAGACTTATTATTATCAGAATATAAACCGTTAAATAATCAGTCGAAAGAAAAAAAAAGTTGAAAATTGTCGGCAAAGTGTAAGCAAGAAAGATAAGTCACGATCGTACATATATACACAATCTTCATGTGCATATAATATAGTATATCTTATCAAGCGTGGAATCTTCTTCATCTTTCAGCCCAGCAACCACATACAACAAACACACCACGATATGCTACTTGTAATTCATAGAACTCACAATCACACACAAACCTCAAATACACACAATTTCCCAAAAAACCGCATTATTTAAAAATAAAAAAAAAAGGAATGCCAGAAACTTCAAGAGTACGAAATTAGTACGTAAGTAAGCATGCAAGAAAATAAAAAAATAAGAGTATGTTTTGACCGACAGTTAAAAGGAGTACGCGATAAAAGGGAAGACCTGGTATTGACAGTCTGCCAGCTGGTTTCGCAAACCAGAGTTCTGTATTAAATATATGTACATATATATATATATATATATATATATATATATATATATATATATATATATTGTTGGGCATAGGGTAAGGTTAGTTTCTTTTCTGCTGCTGGGTATAGGTATATACTTATAATGATGATGCAGCGTGTGCAATGCATGCAGTTGAAGTGCGCGGGCGCGAGCAATTTTGCTTCTTTTCGTTTGGGGGTCGCGGGGTCAGGCTCTCTTGTATTCCTTCTTCTTCTCCTTCTTATACGTATATATAGGTAACTCCCTCCTTGTAGCACACGTATTTGGCTATCCCTTTTATACTCTCTCTCTCTCTCTCTCTCTCTCTTTCTTCCACCCGCATAAACATACATATGTATATTGCGCGAACTGTGCCATTGCTGCTGCAGCTTGCGCGCGCGAGCGTTCGTTCGTTCGTTCTATATACTCTCGGAGGGGAAATTTAAATGCAAGCGGTGGCTTGTGTCTCTATATGTACTTAAGACTATATATGTACGTAGAAGTGCATCTGTGAGTGTGTATGTGTGTTTTTACGCTGATAACAGGGAAGCGGGAAAACAAAAAAGTATAGTGGTGTCTTCTCTCTTTCTTTCTCTCTCTCTCTCTCTCACGGGCTTACCAGCTCGCTGAATTTTTTCTAGTATATAGGTACATAACAAGAAAGGAACATAGGTATATAGTGTGTATATATATATATTCCTGCAAGCTACTCTCGTGGGTGGGCTTACCAACTGATATGTATACGTGTATGTGCATCATCAGCACTTTTATATCACTTATTTCGCTTTATTCATCAATTTCTTTTTTTTTATTTTTCGTTCTTTTTATTTTATTTATTTTTTATTTAGGGTAAGTTGGCAGTTATTTATTTTTGTTGCCCTTCTACTCTTACTCTGTACACTATAAGTACCCTGTGTGGCCGAAAATTTTATTAATGACCCTGGGTTTTTCTCGCGACTATACACACACACACACTCTCTCTCTCTCTCTCTCTCTCTCTCTCTCGGTCGTAATTGACTTCAATTTTTCACGGTTAATAGTGTCATTAGTGTCGCGCATGAAAAAAAAAGTGATTGATACGTTTTAAAATAATCGTCTCATGCGGCGTACGATTTTAAAGGGATATGTAGGGGAAGCAAAGCGAACGAACCACTTCCGTGACTCTTAATGTTTATGTATGTACAGTATATTATGCATGTTATTATTTACTATGAGGAAATATTGGTTGATTATAAGAAAAAAAATATTGGCTTTGGTAAGTTTTATGAGATACTTAGTGGAAGAAAATCTTGAAGAAAATTCAATTTAAATAGGTTTATATAAAATAATATCAAAAATTTAATAACGTATCTTATATTTACTAGAATTACGACTATCCGGATAAAAAAAATCCGTATATCCGAAAATTTTATCCCTCGGATATCCATTATCCGGATTTCGGGTATAAGACATGACTATTTGGTTATCCGTCCGGATAGTAGAATATTTTTTAAAAAACAAATAGAACTTTAACTAAATTTTTTTAGAAAAAATCTCCGAATATCCGGATGTCTGGTTATTCAACAAATATTATCTTATTATCCAGATTTTTTTGACATAGATATAAATATCCGATTGTTCGAATAATTCAAGATAGTCAAAAAATCCGAATAGCCGTCTCAGCCCTAATATTTACCATTAAATAAATTTTTTTTTTGAAAAATATAATTTTTATAACTCCCGATCAGCTGTGCGAATTTCAACCGCACTTCCTGATCGGAAGATGATGAAAAATCTAGTATTACGCACCATGGGAACAAGTTAAGAAGACTCAGATCACCTCGGCTTCGCCTCGGGCGGAATATCCTGGTGATCTAGGCTTTCTTAATTCTTGTTCCCTAGGTACGTAATATACTTTTACTTTTAGATTATACTGTAACACTTGGTTGTAAAATTGTAATTGTAAAAGTGTAATTCCAAATTATCAACGGCAATAATGAAATGACACTTTGTAAATACAGCATATGACGTAAAAAGAAAAAAAAACAAAAAAAAGACTAATTGCTCCAATTTTTTCAAACAAACATATACACATTACGTCACGTTTATATCAAGTATTGATGTACCTTTAGAGATTAAATAAACTCTAATATAAAAATAAAAAAAAGAAAAAAAAAATATGTCTACTACGCATAAGCCAAGAAAAACAAGTTCACCCCATCACAAACAATCTATAACGTATACTAAAAAAGCCCGAACAACAGCTCCGACATAATATATATAAGTATACGATTCTCTAAAATCTGATCCTTCTTTCAAAGAAAAGAAACAAAAAAAGAACAAAACAAGACTAACAACGAGTAAGGAGAAGAGAAGAAAGAAATACATAAAATAAAAAATAAAAAAAACGAAGGCAAAAGAGAGAAAACCGGATCTACTTTCGTGGAACTACCTATAGGTAGAAAGAGAGAGAGAGAGAGAAAGTCGATTGCGTTGTTTTGCTCGTCTCTAACATCCTAAGACGTTGGTTTGAGCAAAGAGGAGGATGAGGAGTCGACGGCAAAACAAAGCGATTCTATATAGGGGGTGTACGAGGGGCCAATGAAGAGAGAATAAGAGGGTATAGGGTGGAAGAAAACAGAAAATAAGGTATGGAAAAAAGCAGACGAAAGGCGCCGCAAACTCATATAATACAGAGATATTATAATATGTATTAGTGTATTTTTATTATAAAATAAGAAATGATCAGGTAATACGCGTTTTCTTTTTTAAACATGTATATGCATTGTAAAACGTCGATTCTTATAATAAATTAAAATACACAAATAAATAATAAAAAAAATTTATTTAGTGTAAAGCTATACAAAAAGCTATAAAAAAAAAAAAAATAAACAACAAACTCACCTCGTTGAAGGCCATCTTATTCGCTAGGCTTCCGGAGTCGCGGGAGCTACTACCGGCGCCTGCTTGTTGTCCCAGTGTTCGTTGCCTATCGGCGCTGCCCTAACAACGGGCTGCGCTATTACCGGCTCGCCCTGATGATACTGAAAAACGCTATTGCTACTCCTGCTACGGTTCGCTAAGCACCGCTGGTAATTGTTCTTGTTGTTGTTGCACTGTTGTAGTTGTTGCTGCTGCTGATGCCTCAGATGATGGTAACAGTACTTGTTGGCCGGGAGCCGCGTTAGCGATGCACATCGAGCCTCAGCCGCGGCCCCGGTAACTACGTCGACGACGACGACGTTAAATCCTGATGCAGGTGCTGCTGTTGCTGGTAACGATGTTGTTGGGTATAACTTGATCGATGACGATGATGTCGACGTTGTTGTTAATGAGAATGAAGCTGTTGAGTCGCGGTTTAGCCGCGAGCTCGTACAAGCTTTTCTCGAGCTACGCGCGGCCCAACACATGCGTCCGCGTCGTCGTCGTCGTCGTCACGCGGGCTGCGCGCAATTTCTGCACTGCGTCGTGTTTGGTATCTCTCTCTCTCTTTCTCTCTCACTCTTTCTTTTTCTATCTCTTGCGCTCTCAACAGCTATGTATGTGATGTGTTGTTTTGCCAACGTTATGTATATGTTATATATGTAGCCGTGTTTCGTCGTTGTCGTATATATAAAGCACAGAGGGGCACCAGCGGACACACGCACACCTATATAAATATCTAACACACGACGAGCTCTGTGCCTGTCCGAAGAGGAAGAGAGAGAAAATCATGCACTGCACACCGGGTACTAGTAAAGTATATAAGTATACGTGTGTAGGTGGTAGCATATATACACAGTAAGTATATGTAATACTATTAGGCCGCTGCTGCTGCTGTATATGTATATATCGGAGCAAAAGCTGTTATACTGCTGCTACTGCCTATACTTATTGCTGGCGCAAAGCCATCCTATATAGCAGGTGGCCAACGCCGATGTTCTCCCTCTCTTCTCTTTCTCGACCCTTTTTGCTATATACACACTGTAATAGGTATATATCTCCTGAGAGAGAAAATACACTTATGCACATACAATGTAGAAAACGTTTGGTACTCACTCAAAACGTGTATATTTGCAATCTGTACACTGACTTTTATTTTTTTTAAATATGAATGTGTAAATTGCAATACATAACATATAATACAGCAGTAGTAGTAGGTAGGTATGTACTACGAGGCGCCTTGACCTACGCGGCGCGTGTCACCTATTACGAAAAGAGAGAGAGAGAGAGGTGTCTTCAACGACCTCGGCCTTTCTTATAATATGAATACACTGACACACGCGCACACGAAAACACCTTATTGCTCCGGTTTATATACCTATATACTCTTCTCCTCTTTCTCACTTCAACTTTGCACAATAATATTTCACAGACACAGAGATATTTTATGTCTAAACACTAGTATATAGATATATAGGCCATACACATCTTATGTAGGCTTGTCAGAAATTATTGTTGATGTTGTTGTTGCCGTTGAAAAGGAAGTTGATAATCGTTGATTTACACAGGGTAAAGGGACGCGCCGATTCCAACGACTATAATATACTTCTCTCGCATTCCTCAGGTGCGCTCTCCCGCGCTCTCGACATGAACAAGAAGAAGAAGAAGAGAAGAAGAAAAAGTTGATGGTTGCAGAAGACAACGTTTTATGGGTAAAACTTTGTATAGGTATAGAGCACGTAAGAAGCTGATTACTGTTACAATTTCTTGTAGAAGACGTTCAGCCTAACTTATATCCTGTGATCACTAGCTTCTCTTCTTGACGTGCTTACATACATACATGTAAGTATATAGGAGAGACTTGTGTTGAGACCTCTTCCTAGCCTTACGACGTGCACTCCTATTACACTGTTACACACACCGCTGTCTCTCTCTCTCTCTGTCTTTCTCCCACCTTCTTTTTATATTCTTCTTTTTTGCCCCCTCAGCAGGGGTACACCACGATGCGAGGTTACTTTACCTCAGCAATATATATCTTCTTTCTCTTTCTATTATCACGCTTGGTGTGTGTGTATGTGTTGTTATAACCGCAAATACACACGCCAAAATCAACGACTGATCTCTCTCTCTCTCTCTCTGCAACTCAACTGCTGATGCTGCTGCTGCTCTCGATCAGCTGCTGCTGCAGCGGCGAGCGTCTGCGTCGTCGTCGTCGTCGTCGCCGTCGTCGATAAACAGTCGTCATCGGCGACGACGGTCTTCTTGTTACAATGGTCCAGGCAGCAGCAGCTGCAGCAACAGCAATAATTATAACACAACAGCCGCGCACCCTCTACTAACACACATATAGTACTTACTTTATTGTAGTACTTGCATATACATACACTCTCTCGCTCGCTCGCGTTACGTGTTACGTTTTACGACTTTTATTATAGGTATAGTTATATGTTGTAGTATATAAGAGAATCTGAGAGAGAGAGAGAGAGAGGGGAGGATGCATCTATAGGTATATAGTCTGGTCTTCTTTGCGCGCTTTGTGTATTAACATGTGTGTTTATATAATTTGGTTGACGATGCTACTTTTCATCATATCAACATTTTTATGGATTTTGGCATTTCTCCGAAATTGAAGTTTGTTCTGAAAAATGTTTAATATTACTTGTACTACAAGATTAAAGTTCTAAAACAAACACATATTAGCGGCGAGGTCCGCCGCGAAGCTTTTAACAGACGAGCGCCATCTTGAAATTAGTTAAAGCTTCAAACGTCAGAGGGCGACACTTACCGGCAGGCGCGCGCGCGCAAGCTTCGAATATCAAGTGTTTTGATCGTAAACTGGATAACAATATTATAACTATTATACATTTAACAACAATACTCTGTTAAATGTAGAATTGAAATTTTATAATTATAATAAAATAAAGTTTATAAAATTTTGATTTTTACTGGCTACACTGGCTACAAAACCGACAGATCTATTTTCCAATAAAATTTACAATTTTTTCCAGTACCTATTATACATGTCTTACAAATTTTATCAATATGCCGTTTAAAAAAAATAGTACATTACATGCCTAGGGAGCGAAAGTAAAGAAGGTCGCAGATCTCACGTGTATTGTCACCCGAGGCGAAGCCGAGGGTGGCAAACGTGAGATCTGAGGCTTCTTTACTCGCTCCCGTGGCGTGTATACTATTTTTCGGTCCGCCTTTTGACACAAATAATATGCATTTTAATACAAAAATATACATTGATTTTTTGTTTCTTACCTGATCGCATTAGTAAGGCTAAAAGCGAAACCCTTGGAATTTTTCTTGTTAAATGGAAAAAAAATTGTTTTCTTCTTACTATCTCTTTTGTAAATAGGATTTAAATTATTGCAAACCACACATTTCTAATAAAGTAAATTTAATACATTAAAACTAACCTTTGTTTATAAAAAAATTTCTTTTTTTTTTAACGTTTTCTATATAATTCACCTATTTTACTTATATTTTAAGAACTAAAATACGTGAATACTTATTGGAGTATACATTTAAAACTTTTAAACCTTGTTATGGATTATTCTAATATTTCAATCAATCTTATTGAAGAATTTTGAATTGTTCAACTCAAACAAAAACTATTTGCAACGTGTAATACAATTCAATTGCAAAATTCATTGAATATTATAATCACATTTTTACTTATACATCTCTATATTCTAAGCAGTAGTGTTAAATTACCGCAATAAAAAGGAAAAAACTTTTTTTTGTATGCTTACAATATAAATACTTTAACTAATTTTCTGTAAGTTGTAATAACTTTCATAAAAATATGTGACACAAGTAAATTTAATGCTATCGATAAATCGTTAAGCGTAGGTATTTCGGTGAATAAAGCTTTTGTTGTGTTATGGCACATTGCCATTAAAATTAGTCGATATACATATAACAACAATCAATATAAATAAATCCCATTTTTTATATGAACTAGACACAATTTTCCTCTAGTTAAAGAATGATGAGATGGATCTGTCCTCAATCTATTCGTGTTACAATTGGCTACAATATCATCTCTGATTTCATGGTTCAAGCCAATCACGTGATTTGCATAGCATAGACGGAATATTAAAAAAAATTAAAAATCCTAAAATTTATGATTAAAATTATGGATTGAAAAATGGTTTATTTTGATTTTTCTAAAAAAATTAAGCAATTAAAAAATGTAATACAATTTGTACAGAACTAAATGTAAATGTAGTCCTCGTTCATTAAAAAAAAAAAAGGTCGATAAAAATGTAAGAATAGTAGATTACGACCCAAGGCCACGAAAGTAAAGAAAGTCTCAGATCAACAGGATATTAACGCCCAAGGCGAAGCTGAGGGTGGTAACCTGGTGATCTGAGGCTTCTTTACTCGTGGCCGTGGGTTGTATACTATTTTTCTGCTCGACGTCGCCGGAAAGCCACAACTTTGTTTCGGGCAGAAATAAAAATTATATCATTTTGTCTAAAAGTTTATTATATTAGTGTCAGATACAAAAATACCAACTCGCAATTATGTAAATACATATAAACTTATACTCATAAGATACTAGATAGATTAGAAAGCATACATAAATGATTAATAGCGAATTTTACTCACAGTAATTTGCATTAAACTGTATCAATCCATTTTTAAAAATCAAGCCTTAACTTTATTTTATTCTTCTTATATAGAGATGAAAAAAAATAAAATTATCTTTTTAAAAGATTCCAAAAAAAAAATTCTAGTGAATTTTACAATGTATCAATGTTATTATCTCATTATCAATTTGTGTTTAAATATAAGAACGGTAGAATGTTTGACTATATTTAGAAACTTTTTACAAATATAGGGTGTAAGCACTTAGACAACATAAATATGTTTATGAATCCACCCGGTAAAATATAAATCAAAATAAGTAATCACAATTTTCAAGCTTTCAATACTAAAAAATATCACATTTTTAATAATTTTTTAATTTTTTCTCTAATTAATATATTAATTCAAGATCACAAAATATATTTTGCTAAAATGCAAACCGTGACTGTTATATAACCAAAACTTGAATTTTATTTTCAATTTGTCCTTATAAACATAATTTATTTTTTCAGTCAGCATCAAATAAATTTTTTTTCTTTTTAATTAAATCATTAAAAATGGTGAATTAATGACGATACATACATCATCCTACATTTTGCCACTGAACTTTTTCACATACTTGTTAAATAATAAATAATCTTCAAAAAATGATTTTACTGAAGTTTAAAATTAAACACTTATTTTTTCTCACAAAAATACAATACACATAAAAATGAGGTTTTTGTAATTGAACACAAGGACATAAATTTTAAAATAACTTTTAAAATTGTAAAGATTGAGAAGCTTTTTATACTCATATAGCTATATCTGTGCAATTTATTCGTTAGATTGCTATAGTAACTGAAGCATCTCATAAATAATAAGGAAAGAGAAGCATTTTACACGATTACTAATTAGTTGGTAATGAAAGCTTTTTTGGCAAAAGCTTGATGAAAATTTTCTAATATCAGTTCTGGATGCGATTTTCCCATAGACTTAAAGCCTTCTATTTGTCCCACATCCTTGGCATTAGTAGAAATAAAATCAAACACTTGCACTTTAAGCTGATCCGCATGATGAAGATCAGCAAGTATAAGGATATTGGCTGCATTGCCAATCAAAAGCTCTTTGTAAAGTGCTTCCACACACAACAGTGCTCATTCAGGTTCTGCACGATAGACCAGCTTTAAGCACTACTCAAAACGAGTATTTTGCGCCCCCGACGACCTTCCTAGACTTTATTCCTTTCTGAGATATGTCAATTTCAAGAAAATATGAACCCGGGGTATATGATTAAAAAAATTTCCTGGGTATTATTAAAAATATTTGCGTGTGAATTGTCTAATATTAATAAGTTTTACAACATAAAGAAAAATATTATTAAGAAAGTAATTGAGATAAGCTTTAATTTAAGCCCTCGCTGATATAAAAAGATTGTCTAGATCCAAAGTTACAAAAAATTTTGAAATTAAATTGTTAAAAAATAGCATTAAAAATTAATAATTTTACAATAAATGGCTATTAACATGTACAATCCTATTAAAATAGCTCGTAACTTTAATTCATTGTAACTTTGGTTCTAGACAATCTTTTTATACCAGCGAGGGCTTAAATTACAGCTGAGTTCAAGGTCTTTAATTTAAGTTATTATGTGATATATTTTGATTTCACAAAATTGAAGTTACGGTTAAATGAATTTGTAAAAAAATATTTAATAAATTGATATAAAATAATCTATAACTCATGAAGGAAAACATTTAAAAACATCAGCCAGGGCTTAAAATTTTCTTTATATGTTGTAGTTTAATAATACTATCAAGATTTATGCCTGGAATTTGATATCGCTATGATATTCAGCAATTTTAATCGTACCCTGGGCCTTTTTTAATCATACCCCGGGTTTTTTTGATTTTTCTAATCATGCCCCGGTTTACAAATTCTAAGTTTAAAAATAAACCATTGTTTTTAGCTAATCCGGACAAAATGGGTTTTGTAAATAAAGGCAATACCATCAAAGCCTATTTTTTGTCCAAAATAAAAATATCAAAAACTGAAAAAGTTACAGAGGAAAAAAAAATTTAACCATGTCCCGGTCTCCTCTAATACAAATTATAGTAATCGCAAGGTGTAACAAAAATTAAAACAAATCATAAATTAAATTTTTGAAAGATTGAAAATTATGTTCATTGCGAATATATTCAGGAATTGAATTCCATTGCCTACGTAATCTATATTTAATTAAAGTTTCAATCAGTTAATTGATTAATTTAAAGCGTTAAAAAGTAACAAAATTAATTTAAATTCAATCTGTTCGTACATACAATTTACACTATTAAAAATTAAGCTTTGATTTTTAACAATGACTTCAACAGCTGCAAAAATCTAAGAAACCAACAAAGCTTATATAAGTCTCTCACCTCACGTTACAGTTTAACATTCTAAAAATTAGGGCAATTTTATAGCAAGTAAAAGCAAATTTAAAGCCCTATCGAGGTGTCAGCATTTATCAACAATAGAATCATGCATGTAGGATCGCAGCTTGCAGCTGTCACCCGCACCCTGGGACAAAAAAAAGCTCTCTTTTTTCTATTACAGAGAATAAAGTGCAATAAGGATAGATCGCACTATCGCAAATCGCAGGCTAATAAAGAGACACACAAGTTGCGCGCGCATAAGTATCTATATGACATATCATGTTGGTGGCGCGCGCCACGCTCTTTTCTCGCCGTTAAAGAATTGACCTGCGCTTGCTTTACTTACATTTACATCAATAAGTAGAACAGAGAAAAAAAATCAATTAAAAATTTAAGAAAAATTGTTAGCAGGCGGAGTGTGCGCACTATATCTTTATCTTTCTTTCGCATTACGCTTCAGTTGGAAACAAGAATTTTGGAGTCTCCGGTTTATGGACGGTGCGGCGGCGTCGGCGGCGATAATAGCAGCTAAGAAGCAGCAGCAGCAACACCGCACTAACACCATCACCAGCAGCAGTATAAGCAGCAGTAGTAGAGGTGGTGGTGGGGTATCGACTAGCCATCATCAGCAAAAGAGTAGTATAACTAAGAAGCGTCAAGCAATTGAAAGTAAATCGACTAGTAGAACTAGTATCGACAAAACGGCGCTCGACGTGCTTTACTCATCAACGTCGGCTCTACGTCGACATCAGCATCATCAATTGATAGCTGAGCCAGCTCCAGCTGTATCGTTGCGTGGCAATAGCAGCAGTATAGCAGCAATAAGGTACGCTATTACGTATCATCTGCAGCAGCAGCTGCAGCTGCAGGAGCAACTAGCGAACAGCCGAGTCTGCTGCCTTTAATCTCATCATCCGAATCGGAAAATCATAAAAAGCCAAAACGCAGTAGCCATCACGAGCACGAGGCAAAAATGGGAAGATCGCGTTCACGTAGCAAATCGCCTAGTAGCAGGCGTCGGCACAAAAGCAAACACTCCCACAAGCATCGATCAAAGTCGAGGGAAAAACGATCCAACAGCAAGTATAATGATAAGCCCAGGGAGAAGAGCTCCAAGTCGAGGTATGTGTGTGTCTTTTTATACGAATACCATAACCCCACCCTTTATACTTTTTTGTCTATCATCATCTTAGTCGAAAGCGCGGTATTTAATGCAACGTCGCAATTTCGAGAGTATATATAGTCGATCCGTCGCCATCTTCCCGCCTTCCTTTTCTATATATACCTATTACCTATATATAAATATATATATACACACACGTGGGTGGTGTAGTGTATGCGCATCTGCACTATGTACTTATATATATATATACGCTTACATGTAATGTTGTCTTTCTTTGCCTCAGTCTTGTAACCTTCTTCCTTCTCTCTCTGATAATACCGCATTGGTGACGGTTTACATATGAAGGCATTGATTTTTTTTTTATTTATTTTTTAATCAACTTTATACACCTCATTCTTTAAACATGACCCTTTAATAAATAAGTCCATGTGAATGTATATTGATGTCCTTTCAATAATTGCAGAAAACGTTCGCATTCAGTATCGTCCAGCAGTAGTTCCGAGATGTCCGATGACGTTCACGTTGTCACGCACAAAAAACGCTCCTACAGAGATAGAGAACGTAAGATGGACGAGGTCGAGCGACTTGCTGAAATGGAGCGCCAGAGGTAAATATAAACATAGACATGATTCCATCTCTTTATATATGTATATCTCTTTCTCTCATCTTTTATCCTTTATCTCTCCTTTGTCTGTTCGTTCTCGTTGCACTTGTTTAGCTCTTATGTAACTTGTAATAAAATAGTCGTATCTACTCTCCACCTTTTAGAGTTAGCCAAAATTATTTTCATATGCTTTAGCAAACTTGCAGCTGTAGAATTGTTGGGTATGTGTATATTATTCAAATGATCATTCCAACAATTCTATATATACAATAGTTTGTTATAGTGCGTGAGTATAGATATGTTCAACACAACAAAAATTTGTAGTACAATAAAATTTCTAAGTTTATAAAAGGTTTTTTTGTTTAAGGCGCCAGCGAGAGGTGGAGCAAAAAATTGTCGAGGAGGAAGCAGCTAAAAGGATTGAAGAACTCGTGCAAAAGCGGGTCGAAGAAGAGCTAGAGAAGCGAAAAGATGAGATTGAAGCTGAAGTACAAAGGCGCGTTGAAGAGGCTAAAAGAGCCATGGAACGTCAAATGATGGAGGAAATGGAATGGAGACAAGCTAAATTACGAGAAGAGGAAAAGAGAAGAGAGGTAAGACTTATCCAAAGAAACATTGGTATTTAGCTCAAATGCTGATGCTGCTAAATATTTGTCAAAATTTACAAATCTGAAATAAGATTTGTATTCGCGTGAAAAAAATATTAAAAAGTACAAATAATTTTTTGAAAAGTTACTTATTATTTTGTTAAATATTTTAATAAAATTTATATTTGTGTTAATTGTTTTAAGCGATAGAAGCTGTTACTTAATCTTATTTTTTCAATTTAAATTAGTTGTTTGTAACTTAGCAGTATCATGCTATTTGAGCTGGAAGCATTGTGGTTGGACATTACTTTCAAACCTGAAGCATTTAAAAAACCTCAGTGCTTCCCCTACTTCCTTGGCATCACTTAAGGTCCCACTCTTGGGGGGTGCTTATACAGTCCTATGAAGAGGTTTTTTTATATTTATATAGGAGCATGTGAGTTATTTGTGAATGATCAAATGTACCTATACATATATGTATACATATATATATGAATATATGTTTATATGTGATTGTAAAAAAGAACATATATATATATTTTTTATCGTGCCATACATGCAGGAAAGTCTGGTTGACAATATTTTCAAAAGTGAATATTTTTTTTCGATATTTAAAAAAAATGTCAACCATAATACGTTGAGCCTTTTCTACCTGTGATTATCTCGTTAATTAATAAAGTCAAAATATAATGTTCAATGATAAATATTGTTTTATAAAAGTTAATTTGTCATACAAGTTTAAATTATTTATGTTAATTAAAAATTAAATATTTTTGTTTTATACAAATAAATAAATAGATTTTTTCTTATAATAGTTATGCTTGTTCTATTTAATAACTTTACTTTCAATAAATCAAGTCAATATGGCAAAATTTTGTATAGATTAACTTTCAAATGTTAGAGTAGGATAAATCAAAGTTTTTTTATTTGACAACTTGACATAATCTGGTTAAATATGTGAAACGAACTTAAAATGAAAGACAATAAGTTAAATCGGGTCCAGGTAGACTTTACAAGGCAGAATTAGAATCCCATATCGAGACAAAGCACGACCTAGCAATTATATAGGTCGCCTATTAACTGACTACCAGCAGAAGAAGCCGGTAATTTACTCACTGCCGTGTGATTGTTGATGAAGAAACCAGCCCCCACGTGAGATGGTGAGAGCGTCATTCAGGTATTATCCAATTTATATTTTCATAATTCACTATATGAATATTGTTCATCATAACTAGTGTTCCTTGCTAAGATTATATTTTTTATTGTAACGTCGACAATTGTGTTAGGGACGATCATAAAAAGTGTTCAGGATGAGCATGTGATTCGTTTGATAGCTGTCTAATAAATAATTTGTCATTTTTTATTTAGGGAAAGTGAAAGGGAGGTGAGAAGGAAAAAGGATAAAGTCTAAGTACAACAAAATAGCAGTGTTAAGACTAAAGCAATTTATTTTTTTTTTTCTTTGACACTTATAATGCTATTACTTAATATAATTTTAAGCATGCACTTTTAACTTAACAAAAAATGAACTTTTTTCAAATTTTCTCACAAGATATTGATGAAACTTGTTATTGTACTAAAGTATGAGATAAATAAAACATGTTTCAAAAAGAATATCACAGCTTTTTTTCTTTCTCTAGTGTAACATAAAATATTCTATTTTTTTTTTAAATATAAATACACCTTCCATACCAAAAACCAGGATTTTTGTTATATTCATTGGACTTTTAAAAAACAAATGACAAAGAACAATTTCTTATTTTTCCCTCTCCCGAAACCTATTCCTACTCGCAACAAGTACCTAAGGATATGCTGGCAAGCAATAATTGTTACTGTCTAGCAGCACCAATGATTTTGGATTAAAAAAACAAAATAAATAAAAAGAAAGGTGTAACAAAGAGTTGACTCAATGCTATTTATACACTATATAAACGTAACTTATTGTCGTTGTAGGAGGAAGAGCGGAAAAAACGTGAGGAACTTGAAAGGATCTTGGAGGAGAACAACAGAAAAATAGAGGAAGCCCAAAAGAAACTGGTGAGTTGAAAACTTCCTTAAATACTTTAATATTATCTTTATTTCTTATTTATTTATTTTTATTTTAATAAATTATTTTAATCAATTTTGTAGTGCTAAAATCAAATGGCACTTTTTCATTTTGTCATTGTTCCATATTCATTTTGCTTAATTTTTATTTTTTCACAGGCTGAAGAAAGACTCGCAATGGTGGAAGAGCAACGGCTCATGGAGGAAGAAAGGCAAAAAATGCGAAAAGAGCACGAGAAACGCGTCAAGGAAGAACAGAAAAAAATTCTTGGCAAAAACAACTCCAGACCGAAGCTCTCGTTTTCGCTAAAGCCAGTTACGTGAGTCTATTTATTCGGTGTAGTTTTTCTTTCTTGTGATACGTTGCCTATTGCAGTCTTGGTCGCTTGAGGCTTATGCAGTACGGCATATCGACCTCCGACGAGCAAGAGCAAGAGTCTTGTCCTTGAGGCTTTAATAAATCTGCGAATAAGACGATTTTTTACCATAAGTGTGTAATTAGTTAAGTTAAGAACTTTTTTTATATTAAATCGTCTTGAAAGATTTCTTAAGGTTCCAAAGACTAGTTCTGTTGTTCTCAGAATTTTCCAATACTTCTGGTTTTGGAAAAGTGTATAATGTTTGTTTTATCTTTCTTTTTTCATTATTTTTTTTTCTTTTTAATATATTGATCTTTTTATCATGTAAAAAGTGTTTTTATTACTAGTGTACAATATTTTACGTCATTATTTTTGATAAGTGTAATAAATACTGAAGTGAACTATGAAAATCAAGGTGAATTTAGTCGAGTTCGCGATTGTTGCTATGGATTCGCCTTTCGAATTTCGCCACTGAGCGGATGCGATAAGACTTACGATAGGAGCGCTAAAAACGGATGAAATATATGTGTATGTATACACAGAAAAAATATACACGTATAGTTAACGTCAGAGATACCATTTTTTACATCCAATAATAATAATTACGACACGAGAGTGAATGAACCTGTGTTCAAAGTGTAATTAAGTTTTTAGAAAAAATAATTAATTTCTAAAAGAAAAAAAATTGTATGATCGATATCACTTCTTGATAATAAAAGAAACAGTTTTTTTTTCAAAAATTCTGCATTTATAATTTGCTTCCATCTCCTAGTACAGCTGACAAAAAATAGAATTTCTTTTCAATTTGAAAACAAGTTATATACATTGTAAATATTTAAAATTAGCATTCTTTCTTTTTAAATAAAATTTTATTTAATATTTACATTTTCGGAATATTACAAATTTTAAATTGAATGGTTTAAAAAATGGAAAAAAAAATTGATTAGCTGCATTTTTTTTTAAATTTATCTCCTTTGTTAAAAATTTACTGTAGCAGTATATACTATGCACAATATTTTTAAAAATGAAAAATACTATTCTTATCATTTACTCAACAAAAACTTGTCATAGTGTAATTAAACAATTTCAAGCCTATAATTATTGTTTTATGAACTTTCTGTCAAAATATGTATTATCAATTACTTCATTGAAACATGAAATATATGCTTTGTAAGTGCAAATTGAATTTGCGTATTTCAAAATATGAAGCTGGTTGTACTGTAATTACGAATATTAAAAATAAAAATACATTAGAAAAAAAAATTTTTTTCTTGATAAACCTCATACTAAAATTATTTTATTACTTCTTTAAATAATTATGATCATTTTTTTTATTTTTTTTTTTTTATCCTTTATTATTGTAAGAATCAAAATATTGCAAATTATAAGATTTTAATGTAAAGTATAATAAATAAGTCAATATTTATTTTAATCTATCTTTACTAAAAAACTTTTTACTAAACAAAATTTCTTGTATTTAATTTAAAAAGATTTAAATGAAGAATAAAAGAAAAAAAACGTTACAAAGTAAATTACGTACGAGTACGTAATATGAGGTCACAGTAAGAATCACGTCACGCAATAATCCATAAAGATTTTTCTCAACAGAATCTTTAGCTACAGTTATGAGCTTATATTTTTAAAGCTATTGTCAAGGCATTTGCTGCGTTTCCACGCTGCTTCCACGATCCTGTTATGTCTGCTGCGTCGACAAATTTACTTTTGAACATCAAAAAAATTTTATTGTTAAATGTTATTTACGTGGGATCTTTAAAGTAACTTTTTTTATAAAGTATTAAGGAATTCCTAAAATTAATTTTTATAATTTTTTTACACAATATTTTTGATAAATAAATTGTTTTCATTAAAAAATGTGACTTTTTTCAAATTTGTTTTAAAAGTAAAATGCTTTTGAATGTGGCATTATTAGAAAACTTGAGACGCATATTTATAAGAAGTTGAAAATAATTATAGCTGAAAATAAAAATGGGATCTAAAGTATTAAATAAAAAAAAAAATTAAATATATTTTAATTGGAGCCATTTTCTCTGTAATTAGGGATAAAACAACAAGAAAAAAATTATTGAACCCATTAAAAAAATTTCTAAAAATAAATAAATTAAAAAAAAAATCACTACAAATTGCTGCAAAAAAAACAATAAAATATTCTTTACTATCCTTATCCCCACCTCCCAAATGACAAATCAATTTTACAGCCGACTATAAAGTCCATTATCAGATCAAACGCAGAGCACCAGGCATCAGGAGAATAAAACATCGTAAGTAAGAATAAAAAAACAAGAATAAAAAACCTTTACTTAAGCAGCTCTTATGTCACGTGATGCTGACGCGATAATAAGTATGAGAAGCGAGAAAATGCGTTTATAACTCGCGCAGAGCAAAGCCTATATGCTCACACAGCTAATATACAAGTATTGAGCGAGAAGGAGAAGAAGCAGCGAACAGAGAGAAAGAGAGAGCGCATTAGAGTGTGTCAAGTGCCACACAGCAAATGCAGTTTGAGGAGGGGGGTCCCGTAGTAAGTAAAGTCGTCGGTGCAACAGAGTATTATATTTTACACTGCAGTACTGTGCAGTGCAGCGCAGCTTATTAATTCATCTTTTATAGATTCTTGGCGCCCCTCCTATTTCTTTTTTCTTTCTCTCTCTTTTTTACACGCACGATTTACGCGGTAATTAAATACTAAAATCGCGACGCATCGGTGTTTTAAATTTCGAATTCAATTGCAGCTGTCTGTATTGCAGCAGCCAAAGGATGCAACAATAACAACAACAACAATAACGCATTTACTATAGTTACTACTGCTCTGCTGCCTATATATATATATATATATATATATATATTCACACGCACGCGCATCATCACGGCATCCTGTTGCGCTTCAGACTCCGGACTCCGGAGTTGAGGGACAGTTTTCTCTCTCTCCCTCACTTACTGATATATATGTCGACTGTCGACGCGCGCGAGAGATAACTAATTAGCGTCCGTCCTTACATACTTATAATATTGTACATAGTACATACACACTGAAACTCCCTCTTCTCACGTGCTCTTTCGAATATATATAATCTCTCTCTCTCTCTCTCTTCATTCCATTACAAGAGTGTATGTGTTCCTCGTTGGTGTTGTGTCAGTTGTGTGGGTGTTTGTATACATAGGACGTAGTATTATATACGTGCGGTGCGGGGTGCGGGTGCTGCTCCCCTGCAGTGCAGTTCCGTCACACACATAAATACAACGGCGAAAGAGTTTTAAAATAGTACTGATATAACTACAACTACTGCAGCTGCTGTGGTTTAATAATCATGTTGTATCGTTGTATGTATATGCTGTAGTGTAGGTGTGTACATATGCAAAAATCAAAGTGCATCCTGCTATCCATCAGGAAGCTCCTCTTGAGAGAAGAGTCTAGCGATTGATGCTCACACTCTCGACATCACAGCTCGTCCTCACGAGCAGCAGCACCAGCCTGTATAACAACAACAGAAGCAGCGGCAGCGAGTATGACTCTAACCTGGATAAAAGTCAACGATCATCGTCTGGGCGTTGGTTAGTTTTTCTCCGTTTTATTTGTATACCTATACCTATTTTGCTTTTTCTTATCTCTATTTTTTACATTATGGGTATAGAGTGTTGATGGCATGTGATGGAGAGATAACAATGCTACTTATATGCTCTTTTGTACAATTAGTTTGTCCTAAAATATCCTGGTATGAAAAAGAAAAGTTAAGTGATTTTTCCTTACCCGCGATTTTTCAATAAAAAAAAATGTATAAGACTGTTGTGAGACTTGTGAGTCAGTTTCTCTCTCTCTCTCTCTATATATCACTGGGTAATAGAGTGTGTGTGATTCACTCATCGAGAAATCTCAACTGATTACTATATATATATGTTTCCTCTTATCCATCTTTTTCTCTTTCCCTTTTGTTCTTTTCTTTCTTCTTTTTTTATGCATTTTATTTAACTTTATAATCAGCTGACACTTATTTTCTTTTTATTTTTATTCCATATAGCCATCAGCAACTTTGCCCAGGAAGGAGAATTTCGATTGCCACTATATGTCGGAGACGCTATTGTCATCAAACGAGAATGCGACGACTGGTATTACGGCTACAAAAAGTACGACAACAAATATGGCATCTTTCCCAAGTCCTATGTGCACATACATCAAAAATCTGCCAATGCGATGGAAAGCTTGATGGACGAGATCACAAATGTACTCAGAGAATGGGGCATCTATTGGAAAAATCTCTATGTTGTGAGTGATTTTGATTTTCTGTTTATGAAAAGGACAATTATGTCATTTGTTAGCAATTGTTATTTTGGTTTCCTTTATTTCAGATGCACTCAGAAAAGTTTGTTACAATACAGCAGCAGATTATAGAGCTCAGTGGATACAGGAGCAAAATTTTAAGTGGTACCTTAACAGTTGATGAATTGAAGGATATGAAAAAATTGGCCACCTCTAAAATTGACATGGGTAATCAATTATTAGGGCTTGACATGGTGGTAAGGGACGAGCATGGCAATATATTAAATCCGGAGCATACTAGTACAATTCAGTTATATTATCAACACGAGACTGCTGCTGAGAGAATTAGGAAAGCAACAGTTGATACTAAGAAAAAGCCTATTAAGCCCCAAGCTCCAGTTTTTTCATATATATTTTATGTTAACATTAAGAATTTTGTTTGTAAGATGGCAGAAGATGTTGAGTTGTTATTAACATTATATGATAGTAAGGAAATGAAAGCCATAACAGAGAATTATGTTTTTTCATGGGGAAGACACAGTCTTATGCTGGATATTGATCAGAACCTCAAAGTTTTGTTTACCGATTTAGGAAGTCGAGATTTGTCCAGAGAAAAAGTTTATTTAGTTTGTTATGCTATTAGAGTTGGAGGAATGGAAGCCAAGGATATTGATCACAGACGTATAAGTGTTGTGACAAATCAAAAATCCAAAAGCCATCATGAAAAGAGCCATCAGGAAAATATGCGTAGGCCATTTGGAGTTGCTGCTATGGATGTCACTATTTTTATCAATGGCAAGCTCGATGGAGATCCTGAAGTTGAATACTGCATACCTTTTTTACAGTAAGTAAAAACTCATGTTTATTTCAAAGCTTAAAAATTTTGTTTTTGCTTGGGTCTGTTTGTTGTTTTTCTTTGCTCCAGATGCTGTGAGAAGGAAAGTTTAGATGCAACTCTGAAACGATTTCTCTCACAGAAAGAGGTGAATCTTCAAAAAAATAGCAGTATTGGTAATAATGTTGGCCAAGGGCTATGGTGCAGTTTAAAGCTCTTAAGAGGTGACATTAAACAGGTAAATATCGAAAAATTGTCTTTATTTATTTTCATCTATTTTAAAAAATTTCAATTTTCTTGTATATCCAGGTAAAAGATGAGAATCCTCATTTGGTATTTGGCAACGTGTCAGTCGCTCGTAAAATGGGATTTCCAGAAGTAATTTTGCCAGGTGACGTTCGCAACGACTTGTATCTTACTTTAGTGAGTGGCGAGTTCAGTAAGGGTTCAAAATCGACAGATAAGAACGTTGAGGTAACCGTTAAAGTGTGTAACGAAGAGGGTATCGCGATACCAGGAATGATGACACTGGGTGGTGGTGCACCGGCAATTGATGAGTATCGCAGCATTATTTACTATCACGAGGACAAGCCTCGTTGGTGTGAAACTTTTAAAATTGCAGTGCCAATTGAAGAGTTTAAACTAGCCCATTTAAAGTTTACGTTCAAACACAGAAGTTCGAACGAGGCAAAGGATAGAACGGAGAAGCCGTTTGCTCTCAGTTATGTCAAGCTTATGCAGCGCAACGGCACAACGTTACAGGATACGCAGCATGAGCTTCTCGTTTATAAGATCGACAATAAAAAATATGAGGAAAACGAAACGGGGTACTTAAAGCTACCTTCGACGCGCGAGGAGTTGAACGAATTAAACTTGGATAAGAAACCAAGCTGCGGTCCTTTAAGCTTGTCTTCCAAGGATAACTTTTTAATAGCTACAAACGTTTGCTCAACGAAACTGACTCAAAACGTTGATTTATTAGGTTTACTTAATTGGTCTTCCTCTAGTATGAATCTTAAGGAGTCGCTAACTGCTTTGATGAAAGTAGACGGCGAGGAAGTTGTTAAATTTTTGCAGGTTTGTTAATAGTTTTTTTTATACATTTAATAATAAAGTAATAACAATCATTTGAATTTATTTATTTTTCAGGATGTATTAGATGCCTTATTTAGCATTTTAATGAGCAATACTGATAATGATGAATATGACGATATTGTTTTCGAGTGCCTTCTTTATATTATTGGATTAGTTTCCGATCGAAAGTATCAACACTTTCAGCCAGTTTTAGATTTATATATTTCTGAGAGTTTTTCAGCGACTTTAGCTTATAAGAAACTTATAACCGTGCTCAAAAAGCGAATTGAAAGTGCCAGTATGGGTGAAGGTCAAGAGAAAAACGTTCTTCTTAAAACAATGAAAAATTTACAGTACTGTATGAGATTCATTGTTGAGTCAAGGCTTTTATTTACAGCGTAAGTTACACTTGATATTATTAAAAATTATAATCCAAGTTACGCTTTATCACATGCATCTGTAAATCACCAGACTTGACCAAGACGAAGAGGAATTTTCTCAAACGCTAACAGAACTTTTGCGTTCTATCGTTGATTTGATGAAGTACGAGACCGAACAGACACTTCTGGTTCAGGGCGCTTGTCTCAAGTACCTGCCGTCTACCATACCCCACTTACTCAAGGTCTACAGTGGCAAGCAATTAAGCATGATACTGATCGATCTACTCGTAACTCTACCCACGGGCCGATTGACCAAGCAGAAGATGATGACTGTTAACGACATCGTGCACAGTCCTTTATTTCTGGATCATGAATGCCGACAGATTCTGCTGCCAAGGATTACCATTCTTGTGCGTGATCTGCTTGAATCCAAGGAAGAGGTACGTGCATTTAAGTTGAAAGTTACGCGCACCAATAATCCTTTGCCATCTGATTGTCACTAATCGTTTCACTCGCGCGCTTCGGATCACACTGACGACAATTACTTTATTTTTTTTTTAATAATATATATTTTTTGTCGTGCTCGCGAATCAGTGTATAGCCTATTGCTTTTTTGTTTGCCGTGCAGCCTGACGTCCTTTCGCCACTTGCATACACACACTTACATGCATATTATATATTGTTGATGAGCTTTTTTAGAGTGATGTAAAATTTTATTGACATGTTTATAATGAATGTTGGCTTTTCACCTATTAAATTCTTGTTATCTATCTATTTGTAGTTTGTTTGCTGTATTTGTTAATTATAGATTGAACTTACATTGAAATTTGTAACATTAAAATCATTTCCTAACTTTAATATAATATTCAAATTGATAAGTAGATTTTATAGTTTTTTTTTTTTAATAGTTAGCATGTGTAATTGAATGAACTAGTGATTAATAAAGCATGTATTTATTTATTTATTTATTTATTTTAACATATAGGTATTTAAAAACATCTCTTTAAAAAATGGTTTAAATTGAACCTACTGAGCCTACCTTTAAATTTTCAAGTTTATTACATTCATAATAATTTCATTGAATTTATTTACATTCTCATGGACATTTTATTCATTCATCTGACTGTAACATAATTATAATTATAAATTTAAAAGTAATATTAACTATTCATATTTATATTTCACAAGTACAATTTGCTTCTGTTGCAAAATAATTTATAATACATTTGAATGTTATTTCTATTAAGTAGTTAAAAATGAATTTTAGTAAAAATATTGAATAAATTATTATTAAAATTTTTATGAAATCTATTTTTATATGTAGTGTTTTGTCTATTACTTTGTTTAATTGGTGAACAGTAAATAAAAAAAGTAGCAATATCAAATATAAATAAAAAACGTATCATAATTTTAAAAAAGGACTTAATAGCATACAGAAAAAAATTAAATAATTAATTGTAAAACTCGTAATTTATTTTGTATATTCTTAAAAATTTACGAATTAATTTTAATACGTAAAATAAAATCGCTTTGTCGATACAATATGCAAAAAGGACATTGTACTGTTGCGGTTGTGCATTGATATTATCTTATCAAAATTATCATATTTTGCTTCCTTGACACTAAATTACTTGCGAAAATGTTTAAGTTATGTTTTTTTTTTCAAGAATAATTAAGTTTAACAAAGTGTTTATTCTGTCAAAACATTTGTTAATGAAATACAATAACAAAATGTTTAATTGATATAGTCTACAATTATATGATTAAATTTAAATATTTTTAGACTTTTGTACAAATTAAATTGTAAAAAAAAAGTATGCTATTGGGTTTTTTGTGGCTATTGTGCAACATAAATATAAGCTCATATTATTATAAATTAATTTTATCATAAAAATTTGTTATTTGAACATAAGAAATGGTTTTGTATCATATTTTTTTGAAGCTCATACAATTGTACGCACAATAGCCACACCTCTTTAATTTAGTCAGTACATATATTATTATTATTATTTTTTCCTGATTATTATTATTATTTTTGCACTAACCTCGGTTATTGTTTGTTTTTTCATTTTTATCTCCCTGTGTTCTCTCACTACTCTGGTATGGTTTTTTTCTGGTTAAATAAAAAAAAAAAAAAATTAAAAAAAAAAAATCCATGGCGTATGCTCGATTTTGTAAAACGTAAATCTATATAAAAAAAAAGCGTATGTCGGGCACGCCTGGAAAGAGCGTGGCAAAGGCAGCCAGGCTGCTCGGTGAAAATCGTCATCGACTGAACCAACATCGCGGCTACTCCGAAGAGGTAAATTTTCTTTCACACTTTTTTTTTCCACAGAGCCCATAGAGAAAGAAGCAGTTGAAGCTCCTATCTCTTATTTTTATTTTTATTTTTTCGCGATATTGTATGTTAACGGAACATCCACTACTGGAGCTATATTATCCTTAATATTATTGTCAAGACTTAATAATCGTGAGCCTGATTGTTATATTTTTTTTTCTATTTTCTTTTCTCCAATGCATTAACGCGTGCTCACACACATATAAGGTCGAGCTGTGCGTCAAGATACTGTCGGATGTTCTGGATCTGACTTTTAGAAAGGATGTTGGTCCTACAACTTCTGATATCAAGGAGATTATGCTTACTGCCCTTCGTACTATCATACAGAATGTCATTAGTATGGACAGGGAGAATCCCTTGGTGGGAAATCTTGTTGCTGTTATGTTGTCGATATTCAGGTTTGTATTTTTAATTGTAAAAAATCATTATTTTATATATTTTATATATCATAAAAATTAAAAAAAAAAAAAATTTCAAATATATTTTTCGCATACAAATTTTTAAATTGTAAAACAACTTATCTAAAAAGGTAATAACAACTATATTAAATCTAATTTTTATTGTACATATTTTTAATAGTTATCGAAAAGTTTGATCACAAACACGATTCAAAATTTTTTTCTATTTTTCACAAAGAAAACATTGCACGTGAGTTTTAAAGTAATGCGATTGAAAATTTATGATAAACCTTATGTCATTTTTATAAATTACACTTTTTAGAAGAATATAGAATGTATATAATAATGTAGTATCATCTCCAACAACATTACCTTTTTATCGCACGTTTTTTAAATTTATTGACACGAGTTGTGTGTTTCACTATATTAATGTTCACCTCTAATAAGTTATTATAATATGATAATTTTAATTTGTTTTTAATAAATATAAAAAAAAAATAATAATATAAATAATAAAAGTAAATCCAAAAATTATAAAAATCTTTAAGAATATAATTATAAACTTTCAGACAAATGACGCACCAGCATTACCAGATCTACATCCAAAATTTCGGCACTCAATCCGATCTTCTAGATTTCCTCATGGAAATCCTAATGGTATTCGACGATTTGGTCTCGCGTAGCAATCAAGTATTTTCACCCGACTGGTGCGAAATGATAATGCTACAAAACAGCGTAATCCTCAAGACCTTACGCTTCTTCTCAACCACAATCCGAGAGATTTTTAATGCTAATTTCGAGCAACAACTCTGGTCGAATTTTTTTCACTGTTCGATCACATTCCTAACTCAGCCGTCGCTTCAACTCGAACAATTTACTCAAACAAAACGCAAACGAATTCTCGAACGTTATCGCGATATGCGACGCGAGACCGCGTCGGAAATTCATCGTATGTGGATGAGTCTTGGCTCAAGAAAAATACTTTTTGTTCCGTCGCTCGTTGGTGCGATACTTGAAATGGCTTTGATACCAGATCACGATCTTAGAAAGGATGCTATACCTATATTCTTTGATATGATGCAGACCGAATTTTATAGTTCTAGATTTAGTGAGACATTCAGTGATAAGTATAATCAGGAGAAGACTTTTAAGACGAATTTCAATGATTTCGAGAATGAGATGATTGCCAAACTTGATATTCTTGTGAGTAGATCAAATTCTCTTTTTTATTTTATGTATCACCTTTTAATCTTTGTTTATCAAAATATATATATATATATATATATATATATATATATATATATATGCGTTTCGTTTTGTTTTTTATTTTTTTATTTGGATGCTTCTTAAATTTCATAGTGATTATAAAGTACTTATAGACTAAAAGATTATCAAGTTTCGAATTTCAAATCAAATCTAGAGATTACTTTTAAAATTAACTAATATTTTCAATTATTTCATAACAAACTAATTAGCGGGATACTTTATTAAAAAAAAAAAAAAATTATTATCAATCATAATAAATATTATGTTTAAAGGTTGAAGGAGGAAAGGGAGATGACGATTTCCGCGATCTGTGGGTGAAGGAAATGGCGCCGCTCTGCAATAATCATATAAACATGAAAAAGCAAGGACTACGATTTGTCGACACTATCGACAAGTTGATGGACCATTTGCTACAGTATCGCGACTACATTCATACAGAGTCCCAGGAACATCGTATGCTTTGTACTGTCAATCTTTTAGAATTTTATTCCGAAATTCATAGGAACGAGATGTACATAAGGTGCGTTGATTATAAATTTGTTGATTTTTCATTTCGTAGCAGTTTTGTTTTATTGTTCGTAAAAGATTAGTTAGAATCGTGAATCATAAGGCAATGATTTGCGGGTTGTTTAATATTAGTACTATTATTTTGCTGAATTACTCATCGTAACGTCACTACTAGTCACACCATTGTTTTAGTTGTTTTGTGCGATAATCAGAATATGACAAAATGAAAAAAAGTACTCATCTTAGATTGCGATTGTCTAAAATTACATCATGTAACTTGTAAACTTTTAATTATCTCAACATTTAACATTTCAGATACGTTAATAAGCTGTGCGAACTTCACCTGGAATGTGACAACTACACAGAAGCCGCTTACACGCTGCAGCTTCACAGTCGATTACTTTCATGGAGCGATCAGTCTTTGTCCTCACTCCTCAGATCCAGCAGATATCCTCACTGCCAGACCCATCGCGAGTTAAAAGAATCCCTGTACAACGACATCATTGACTATTTCGATAAAGGCAAAATGTGGGAATCGGCTGTATCCGTATGCAAAGAACTTTGTGCTCAATACGAAGAGGAAACCTACGACTACCTACAACTTTCGGTACTGTTAAAGCGCATGGCCAAATTCTACGACTCGATCGTTAAGCAGCTGAGACCCGAGCCCGAGTACTTCCGCGTAGCGTACTACGGTCGTGGTCATCCGATTTTCTTGCAAAACAAGGTCTTCATTTATCGCGGTAAGGAGTACGAGCGGCTAAGTGACTTTTGCTCGCGTACGCTCAATCAACTGCCCAACGCCGAGCAGATGAATAAGCTATCGCCACCCAGTGAAAAAATCTTGGAGTCTAATGTGCAATATGTTCAAATCAACAAGGTTGATCCTTTAATGGATGAGAAAAAACAAAGATTGAGTGGCAAACCAGTTACCGCTGAAGCTGTTTTGAGGTTTGTACAAACTCAATATTTGAATTAAGCACTTTGTTCTTTTTCATTTTTTAAATTAATAATATTCGATTTTTATTTTAGATATCACCGAGTAAATAATGTTCAAAGGTTTCGATTTTCGAGGCCGGTGCCTAAGAATGGCGAGAAGGACAAGGAGGCAGGCAACGAGTTTGCGTCTTTATGGCTAGAAAGAACTGTATTGTGTACTAGTCATCCATTACCAGGAATTCTTAGATGGTTTCCAGTTGTATCTAGCGACACGTATTTAGTAAGTCCCTTAGAGAATGCTATTGAAACAATGGAGGCTACAAACAACTCATTGAGAGACCTCATTATTTCATATAGGTAATGAGCACTTTTGATAAATATATCAGTCAAAAAATTTTTAGGATATTTTAAGTCAATTATTTTGTAATTTGGAATTGTTACAGAGGTGATAATAGTCTTCCTTTAAATCCATTAACAATGAAGCTTAATGGCGTATTAGATCCAGCTGTGATGGGAGGAATAGATAATTATGAGAAAGCGTTTTTAAATCCAGAATATAAAGAAAGTCATCAAGATGAAAGCAAAAATTTAGAGAGATTAGAAAACTTAATTGCCGAACAGATTCCTTTGCTTGGCATCGGCGTACAGTTACATAAGTCAAGAGCGTCACCAGAAATTGCAGCACTTCACCATCATTTGGAACAATGTTTTATTACAATGCGTACGCAGGTGGAGGCTAAATATGGAAAAAGGGTAAATTTTTTTTACGCATGGTTGCTTTTTATACTCATAAAAATTTATGAATGTGTACAATTTTTCGTTTAAATTTTAGACATGTGATTTAAAAATTGAGATTCCAACACCATCAGTTACCATAAGGAGGCATGTTTATAAAGGAGATAGTAATCGTTTATCAGAGACAAGTATCAACAGTAACGAGTAAGTACCGATATTTAATCTCTAATTACTGATTTTATAATAATTTTTTGCCTGCATCAAGGTTTTGGTTAAAGTTGAAAAAGTTTACTCGGTAGTTGAATGCAAATAGAACAAAAAGAAAAAAAAATAGAATAAATTAAAGGGTTTCTTGAGCAAAACAATAGTCTACCAAAGATTCAAATGAAACTCGTTCAAATAATACACCGGGTGGCAATGTTTTTTTTTTTTGGCGATTTTTTGCATTCAGTTGCGGTACTCGGCCCAGAGTTACTTCGCTCACAAGGTCGCAAGTCGCCGCGTTCAAATCTCTAGCGAGCTTCAATTTCAACAACTCGTCCATCTCGGTATTACCGAGCGTTGGGTTAATCAGGTAAAAAAGCGCTAACGTGGCAGACGTTTAAAAAATTGGCCTCAAATTATGTATTTCGCACAAATCACTCGCCACAGCAACAATTTAACTGCCACATTGCAAAGCGATTAACTCTTATTCTTCAGAAATATCAAAAGGGACTGATGAACGAATTCCTCCTCGTTACTGTACGTTATCAAGAACGTCGTGGGGAAAACATATTGAAGTCCACTATGTATTTTATCACTGCTATTTTATTTCGCAATTATAGCCTTGCTTTTCTTACTGTAATACATATATCTTTTTGAAGTACGCAAAGGAATTATTTCTTTGTCGTCACATTGTTTTGTTCAAAGACCATCATATGGTGTAAGTTTATTAGCAAATTTATCTCATTGCATGATTGCAATTAATTTACTATTAATTGAATTTGGCAATGTATGTTTTACAAAATAATTATTTTTAACCATATTTGAAATAATTAGAAATAACAGTGAATGATTTTTAAAAATAATTAAATCATAATCTAAATGTAATATCAAGCTGCTCTTGTTAACCGACATTTTTAAAACTAACAAAAAAAGTATATTTGATTATATGATGTTTTTAAAATCAAACATCTTTTATCATATAATAAAAAAATTCTTGACATGTAAATTACTAAAATTTATTAACTCAATTTTGACAAAGGTATTGATTACTATTCATTGCTAATTATGAATAACTTAGAAGTTTAATGCTTAAATTAAAATGAAAAATAAATTACTAATTACTTATACAAATGTACAATTGAAAACTTATGAAAATAACATTATGGATATAACTGTGTAAAAAATATTAAATATCTAACCATTTAATTTTGTACAATAAAAGATTTTATTACCACTATCTCATTTCATCTTTTTAGAAACAGTAACTCGTCACGCTCGCATTTATTATCGACCTCGTCTTTGCAAAAAGCGCTTGGTTCTTCCAACACCGGCACGAATAAGAAGAAGGACTCAAAACGTCGAAGCTCCCGAAAAAGCGAGGCGTCGTCGAGTTCGAAAACGGATCAACCAACGAGTCAGTGGTACACTACGCCTGAGCCAACAATTCAATGTCAATCATCGCCCCTCATCTCGGCCTCAACGCCAAGTCTTCCGTCGACTCCGGTGTTTGAACTCCGTCAAGAGGTGCTTTATATTAATTTTATCTCATTAATTTATAATTATATCTATTGTTAACAAATTGTATTATAATTACTATTCGCAATACTTTTTAGTTAACACCGAAGAGACCGCTAAGATCCGAGGCCGAGCGTGAGCGACGAATAAGTAATCGCTGGTCGGGTCAGTCGCAGACGTACCTCCGCTCGACGAGTAACGGCCTGGACGCGCACAGCCTGGGCCAGGGCAATCGTGACAGCATCGGCACGACCGATAGCACGGCTTCAGAGGACGATCCGCCACCGCCACTGCCTCTGAAGACCCGAGAAGTCGATTATTGCAACCTGCCGGATGACGGCTCGGCTTTTAACTATTGTAGCGCCGTAAGCCTCGCTAGCATCACTAGTGCGATAAGTAACCGCGCCGTTGTCTATCGCGCGAAGCCTAAACCGCCTGCACCTGCAACATCCGACTATTCAGATATCGGTAGCCCAGGCAAGCCGCCCACGCCGCCACCGAAACCTAAGCGAAATATCCATTCGGCCTCGACGACGCCTACGAAGCCGCCGCGAATGTTACCCAGCGACTCCTCAGAGAGCTCTAATCAGGATTCCTCGACTGCGTGACGCGGAAGGCTTCGATATTGCTTTCTAGATGCGAATAATTTTACCTGATCGTTAGTCGTAGGCTAATCGTTACCTAGTATAGCGCTCGCGCTCAGCTTCGCGCTTACTATTATAGTGCAAGCTATAATATTATTCCTTCGCTCGCGAGACATAATTATATTATAGAGTGCATATTTTTATTGCGTATTTTTTAAGCTTTTTTTTATCATGCTACTGTACATTGTTTAATTTTAGAGAGACGTTAAAATTTTTTAAGCTATTGTTTACCTTTTTCAATGTGGCATTCGGACACCATGACTTTTTGATACTAATGAATTTTAAGCAATTGAACCTTAAAGCTTTATAGGTTCTATGATAGTAGAGCTTTTTTACTATTTTATCGTTATTGCGTGTACTTTTACAAGTAGAGCAATATTTTTATGAATAAACGTGCGTGAGGTTGTAGTATTAAAAAGAAAAAAAACGCATTAATTGTACGTTCAAGAAGACGTAGTTCGCATAAAACTGATGAATACTCAGTTGGTTGGTATGCATGTTGATTTCTTTCGCAACTTATAATTTTATTATCATTAAAATATTAATGAGGCGTATAAAATTTTATGTACTTTTAAGGGGTATAGTTAGTTTTTAATAATAATTTTTTTTTTCCCCTAGCAAATTTGTTGAATATTTATTTTGTTTAGCACAGTTCATGAAGACAACTATCTTTCATTGTCATGCCAAAGAAACCATTGTTAGTATTATTTATTTATATTACCAGCAATTTTATAAATTAAGGCATAGTATTAATCGAAGAAAGCCTCATAAAATCATTGTTTACCAACGCCATAGATCATTGACAATATAAAAGAAAATTAAAAAAAAAAAAAATTAACACTAGTCTATTTTAATATACTAAATGTCAGATTGTATATTTGAATGATGTGCCGAAATCGAAGATTATCGCTGTGCCATTTTATTGCGTAGAAAAAGATTTTTTACAGATCGACGATTCTTTTTATAGGGACCAACTAATTGCGAATCGATAACTAAAACTTTTTAGAGCAACATTTGTTTATTGTTATGAAATGTAATTTTATACATAATATATTCTTATGATTCATAGACTAAGATTTTTATTTTATTTCCTACCTATTATCGGATTTAATTAAGAATAAAATATGCATAAAACTAGTTCAGAATTCCAATATTTAGAATCAGATTGATAATAGGATTAATTTTTGGATTTTTCATATTTAAATCTGAAATAACTTAATTTTTTTAATTCCAATAAAAATTTATTTTTTTATCTCTAAAAATAATAATTTTATAGTTAATATTTTTTACGACCCAATAATAATTTCAAAAGTACACTTTTTTGATTAAGTACTAGCTTGGATAATTAACTCTTACTAAAGTCACATTTTTTTACATTTGATTTCAAGCATTTGCTTATAATGGCAAAATTATAAATTCGTCAATTATTTATTGCATTGAAGTGGTACATTTTGTCTTGCAAGAATATAAATGATAATTTAATTGATAATTTATGTTGATTAATAAATTATAAATTAGATATTTATGGCATTTTTTTTTTATTGCAATGATTATCAAAGAAACTAAAAGATTAATGGAAAAATTATTTTCTGTACATGTTTTACAAATACTCTTTTATTACAAATACATTTTTCTTACACAAATATTACAAAAAATACATTTAGAATTATAATTCTACACAATTTTTACTTTGATAAGAAATTGAATCAATTCTTAAATTTTTAATGTTACAATCAACACTTAATCTATGTAATAATGTATATTTATCAATGGTAATGTACTATAAGAAAATAATTAATTTTCTTTTGACAGTATATAAATAGATAACTTTTACACATTTTTAGTTGAAAGCGAAACATAAATTATACATACGTTATTAAAATAACTTCTTTTAGATACTTTATGAAATACAGCAAGGATCATCTTTCTTTGTCTTCTTATTAAATGTATTATTTTTTTTGTAAGGCGGTGGTTGGTATGTATGTCTTGGTTGAGAACGAGGCATCTGTGCAGGTACTTCTGTTGTCTGAACATGAACAAAGCTTGTTTCTTCTTCCTATAATATAATAGATACAATGTAATCTACATATCTTTTTTCAAATTATAATTTAGTAATATTTAATATTACTATAAAATTTTTTTTGTTAATCAGTTTTTTGACATTTAAGTTAATAAATAAAATTTTTTATTTTAAAAGTTATTTTAATATTAAAAGAAAAATAGAAGTAAAACTTACATATTTCTTGCTAGGGAATTTTCTCCAATTTTTTCTCATGCAATCAAGACAAATAGTTTTTGGAAGTAAATATTGATGTGCAGCACAACGAGAAATAATATTATTATTGTTCATTGATGGTAGCCGAACAATCTTTTTAAATTTACATGTATCACCATGGGGATTAGTTTTACAATTAAAACAAATAATGTGCGGAAACTCATTGCACATGGGACAATTATTGTCATGAATACACTGTCCTTGAGCATGTGCAACATCACACCATGTACAATCTACCAGAACAGGTACATTAACATTTACTTTGTTATCAGAGTTACTTGCTTGATCTTGCTGATTTGTAGCATTATTTACGTTGTTTTTAGATAGCTTGCGTTTCTCACATTTTTCAAAGTAGTGGCCTCTTTCATTACAAAAATTACATAAATTATTGCGAGCAGGACATTGCATATATGGATGATTGTTGTCACATTTGGAACAATAATATAAATTAAGTTTTTTCAAATCATCTTCTTTGGAAACTTTGAAATCTTTTTGGCATAAACCATCTAAATGATCTTTTCTATTGCACACATTACATATTTTGCCATAAGCTGGACAAAATCCAAGTCGATGTACAGTGTTACATCTCCAGCAACCTTTGGTTTTTTTTGTATCTGATGACGAATGGTTTGCATAATCTTCTTTCTTATCATAGTCAGAATTAAAGCCTTTTGCCATATTTTTAGATAGTTCTTTAATTTTATCATTACTTGTAGTATATTGCTTGTAACATTCTACAACATCAACTAACTTTTCTAAATTTTGTCTAAATGTCATTTCTCGCAAATAATTATCCATACTACGAATAATCATGTCAACAATAAATCTTTCTGTTAGAGGACCAAAATTACAAGTTTTAGACTTTTCCTGAAATAACATACATATTTTGTTACAAATTTATTTTTGTAATATATTAATTAAAATGTAAAAAATATTTTACCTTTAAATCAGAGATATAATCATCGATATTCTCATTTCTACCTTTGAATCTAGAAAAAAACTTGTATCGCTCTTGGATTAAATTTGTTGGAGGACAGTAAAATTCATCAAATTTTGCTAGTAAGACATCCATATCATTTTGATCAGAAGGAGTTTCAAATGTAATTGACTCCATTGCTTTAACAGCTTCTTGACCCATTAGATTTTGAAGTAAGTAAGCCCTTTGCTCTTCAGAGAGTATTTTATATCCATCTGACACTCTCAAGTAATTTATAAATCCTGTTTTCCATAAATGCCAATCCTTTGCTACTTGATTTTTATTTGGCTTAAAAGGCTGAGGTTTAATCAAATCCATATTCCTTTGCATTTCAGATTTCAGCGCTGTAAATATGTATTTATAAATGTATTTGTGCAGATAAAATCATAAAGAAAAAAAAGATAAATAATATATAAAATTGTTTTGATATAAAGATTTACAAAGTCTGTTACTAAAAGCTTGCTAACAAATTTCTTATCAGTATTAAATAGTTATCTTATATTGTTTTGTTTTTCTAAAATTTGTAATGCACACATCTAATTACGTTATGGAATTGATGGAAAAACAAAATGAACGAAAAATTCCATAACTATAGCACCATTAACAATATTGTTCCGTATTCACACTGCAAATAACATATTGAATACAAAAAAATGATAAAAACTTACGTTGTTAACTTCAACAAAGGCTGTGACCATTGATAGATGAAGATGAAGAGCGATTCCAGATATTCTCTGGCGATTCTTTGTCTTCTGTTATCGCATACTTATTCAAAGCGTTCACGGGCGAAATGAGTATTACTTATATGATAAGTAATATGGCAGTCGTCAACTTCGCAAAAACTAACGCAGCGCAAAAAGACACGTATTTATATACAGTATGTTTCAGTCACCCACATACAGTTACTGCACAATGTTTATACATAGCATAGGCCGTACGGCCGTAGGCTTCGCACTTGACTAAAGACTAAAGTGGTTGATGGAGAAATAAAAAAAAAAAAAAAAAAATAAGCGACACTCCGATTTCTGATTATCTAATATGTTTCTTTTCTTTCCATGAAATGGATACCCATACATGCATAGCAAAGAAATTACTAAGGTAATAAATAATCTTACTGTGTAATTGTAGAACAGGCTTTCGGGTGCGATGTTGGATATATATTATATGTGATTACGTACGTAAAAGTAGTAGACTCCAAGTAAATTACTAAATGTGGGTTGCTTTACAATGCGATATATTGACTGGCAAATGCAAACGCTGCCTTTTTTTTACTTACAAATAATTAAAATAATAAAAAGTTTTTTTTTCAAACTTACTAAATATCTATTGAAAATTGAAACAATTTTTATCATTAATATATTGCTGTTCTAAATAAATGCATAAATTAAAAGCGTGTAACAAAAAAAAAATTATTACAAATTTCAAATTTAGCAATCGATAAAATCGAAATTTTCAAAACGTGACCGTTGATCAAAGCGCTCGCTACAATATCGCTTATAGCAACAGAGACTC
>JAPYZE010001008.1:0-28526 GCA_030522805.1 Leptomastidea abnormis
AAAAGAAGTAAAATATTGAGATTTTAAATACAATTAATTTTGTTTTTCGAAATTCTTTGAGAAAGCATTCTGCTAATGCAGTTAGCAGCGGTTTTTTATTCTGTAGTACGCAAATATATTTTTAAATCAACGATATTTTTATTTAAAATCAATTATTTTATTGACAACATTAAACGGTAATAAAATCTTTATTTAAATTAAAGAACAAGATTCAACAAAATTCCATTTTTATTACATTTTTGTTTAATATCACAGTATTGAAGATCATCTCTATATTCAATAATTTATTCTAAAAAAAACCATCAATTGTACATTTCATTTTACATTGAACACTATAATAATTTAACCAGTCACAAATAAAAACAAATTATACGATATATCACCAACAAAAAAAAAAATATTTAATTTCCATGTGATTTCCTTGAAATAGGTACGTGCACATGTATTATATATATACACTAGACCTCTTGACACATTTTTCACAAGGCAAATAGATGAGAAATAAGTTGACGTAGGTATATACGCTAGTCAGAACGCCAGGACCAATAAATTTTTCAATCCATTTCCATGCCTCGGAAAATTGCCTTCTCGAGCAATAAGACACTCGTCAGTACAGTCTGTGACACGCTTCAACCACCCATACCCGCGTATCTTTCCTTCTCTCCCTCTCTATCTCTCAAGATAAATGCAAATGCATTTTTTTCCTTCTTTTTTAACTCGCTTCTTCCCTCCTTGTCCCAGAAAAAGCCTAGCGGCAAATTGCTTCAACGCGTGGTGTGTCCTCCTCCTTCAAGACTCAAGCTCTCGGGAACAAAAGTTCGCTGATTGCAGGGCTTTAACAACGAGAGCTTGAATCTATCTTGATCCGATTGATTTATATTTTCTTCCTATTTTATGTCTGCTATGACTTATTCTTGCAAACGAGAGAATTTTTCAATATGACATAGCATGTGTAATACCATGCCATAAATTTTTCTTAAACAAGATTATATAAATTTATGTGTGAATTTATATATTACAAGAGGCGCGGTAAAGACACGTAGTCTACTACTCGTCACTTATATACAGCTCAAACGATGTTTTCCAAACTTCACGAATTTTCATAAATGCGATTTTTATTAGAAAATGAATATAAAATGCTTATTTTATTCTTCTCATTAGATACTCTTTAATAGGAACATAAACCTCAAATTTTGATGGAATCTCCCAAATTAAAAAATCTTTTAAAAAAAGAATAATGTGGCAAATAGGAGATGAAATTATTCAAATCAGTTTTTTAATACATGACCAATTGAATTATTTATAATTAATTTTCAAATATTGATGAAAATTTTTATTAATAAACAATTCTTTAATCGATTGATAGAATAAAAAATTACATTCTTATTTTCTTCAAACTTGCATGCTATATAATTTATACACATTTAGATGATCTTTTTTTACGTTTTGATATTTACGATATTTCAAGTCAGGATTAAAGAAAATAAAAAAAAGAAAATATACTTCAGTAAAAATTGTTAACCGATCCGTACTTTGGCTTATTTTTTAAACCTAGAACTAAATACCAAGGATAACTATCAATTTTAAAGTAAAAATCAGTTTATAAAATACGATTAAATATTTTTTTATACAATCTATGCTAGGTTCAGCTGTTCCGTAAAGGTGTTTGATGATATTAAATTATTTTATGAATTATATTTTGGATGCTCAAAAAAATTGAACCTTCAAAAGTCTCTCGTTTTTTTAAATAAATTTTAAACTCGTTAAAAATATTCCCGGTAAAATTATTTTAACGAGCTTAAAACTGCATTCGTTTGCAAAAAAAAATTTTTAACGATATAGAAAACTTGTACACTTACCAACAATACATTGAGCATCATCACGACCACGATTGTACGACCACAATAATTACTCCATAAACATTGCTAAGCAGCACTAAACTTCTGTTTGACTAATGCAGAATTGCCACGTACATCAGTCAGTATACAAAAGAAGCATAAGTGGACCATATTTTTAGATCTACTATTTTTTAACAGATCTTAGTTGATATCTTAATAAAATAAATCTTTTGAATTTACCATAAGGCATATTTGTATCTTGAATTATGATTTTATTCTTCTATTTGATTTTGATCGGATGTGTTTTGGAAATAAAGACATCGTCAGGTATGTTATTATTTTAATTATTCGCAAGTATGAATATTTTTCTTTTTTTTTTTTATTTAAGTAAAAATATAAAAGCACTTTTCTAAATAAAATTTAATTTATATAAGCGTACTTACATAATAATCTAACTTGCTTAAACAATTCATTTAAAGTAACGTGTTGTCTAGTATTATTTTCACAAAAGATGCAATTTTATTGTTTTATATGATCAGATTGTAAGGTTGTAAATTAATGATTAATTTAATAATTTATTATTTAGATAATCTACCTATAGAGCGGATACTCTCTAATATTTTTAATGGATTAGATGAGGAAGAAGTAATTCCGCTTTTTGCTAATACTGAAGATGAGCAAATGCAAATCTTGGAACAACGATATGAACAAGTTCGAGTTTTATCAGAACAGGCGACAAGTTCTCTTGTTCAACTAAGATGTTCAGCAAGATTTACGATGGAAGATATGCTTATTACGAATATGATTGATGCTGACATATCTAATCTTACGGCCAATATGGAAGCCCAATCACAAAACGGTCAATTAGAATTCGAGCAATCAATGGCATATTTAGAAAGATACAGTCAATTCTATGGAACTTTACATACTTATGTCCGAAGTGTATTAAGTCAACATGAACGAGAGGAACCTTCAGAACATTATACAGTTAATCAAATAATAGAAAACGATATTCCGCTAGACTTATCACTTCGCACTGATAGAGAAATAATAGAAAGTCGGCGAATAGAATTACAAGAACTCACATCTAGAGTGTTTGTAACTTATGAAGAATTACAAAACATTGGAGAACGAGATGTCCAAGATATTCAAAGAACAAGAGAACTTAATAACGACTTAAGAGTAATTCTGGATTATGCACGCGATCAAATTCAAAGAGGAACATTAAATATTCAAGAGAGATTAACAATTATACATATGATTCAACTTCGTTATCAAGCACTTAATTACCATTTAGAAGATATGAAGGTGATGTACCGACAACGAATGATTGATAGACGGCTCAATGAAGTATTGGAATTTAGGAATGGAGTGCAAAGCTTTTATGGCCAGTTATTCCAAATGCAAGGACGGGATGAATTAGAAATTGAAATAGCAGATCGACTTGTTGAAGAAATAAATGCAGTTCTGCCTTTTGCCCTTTATCGAGCAGAAAATAGTGATTTGTCATATGAGATAAGGTTGGAAAATATAGAACTTATAGAAAATATTTTTCAAAATTTAGATAGTCACGTAAATTATGCTCTCAATACTTATAGACAATATACGCAAGAGAAAGCCTTAGGAGATCAAAATACAGAGCAAGTATGTCTTAATTATCAACCAGGAGTAAGTGATAGAAAACGTAAAGGGAGCAACGATGGTGGCGAATGTAAAGAAAATCAGAAAAGAGTGAAATCTCGTGTATCATGAACATTTATTTGACAGTTAGACTGTATTATAGGTCTGTGTGTATTATAATAATAATTATAACATGTATAGATAATAGTTTAAGTGACTTAAAACGATAAATATGTATTTAATACTGTAAGTAAAATAAATATAACATTATGTACAAACATACGAAAAATTTATTTTTATTTAAATATGCTTATTTACTTTTTTATCCACTAGATTTGTACAGAAACCTTTTTATATTATTTTAAGTCACAATTTTATTTGAGGCATCTTTTTTCATTTGATTCCATGTTTTAAGCAGGTACAGGCACGATTTCATCAGACATATACCTAACTTTAAAATTGGAATTTCTTTATATTGTACAGCTGGTATATCGAACCTTGTAAAGATTTGCAATTAAAAGATCATACATTTTTGATAGATTTAACTAAAGTTAATTATATAATCATTAAACTTTATGTACCACAACAGCAGCTTATCAAATCAAAAAATGATTTGTTTATAAAAATTTTTATAAATATTTAAAAATTAATTATAAATAATTTATATTCTTGACATATACCTATTAAGTAATTGCTTTCGCAATTTGTTTGTTAACAGGGAACATCTCCAACTTGCCAGATTAATTTTTTTTTTTAAATATTTTTTTTGGAAGATTTCTTAGCCTACTAAGCCGATTGCTTCTGATATAGTGTCAATAGTTGCGATATTATTGAAGATATTTTAATAACGCCATACAGCATTATAGGATTTCCACACGATTGCGCTCAACTTTATAGAGCTTAAGCCAAGTGTACATATCTGGAGACGAGCACTCGAGAGTCTCATCCCCATCTCCAATGTACGGCTAAATTAATTTTCATCTATAAATATCTACCGCGTCTTTCATCATTCAGAGAGGATGAAATATAAGACGAGGGGTTAGGCAAATGAAAACGCACTGATAAAATACACAATGCCAGTAAGACTTTCAATCTTAGGGGAAGTGGAAGAAAAATCAGATATCAAGATAAGCTCGTGAGAAATAGAAAATTCAATGTAGACTAAAGCTTGACGACCGCATCCCTCTTTAATAACAAATCTTTACTTGTATTTTTGTATACATATTGTGAGTGATTTTAAATATTAGACTAATGTATACGAGTTCTTTATTTTACTGTTTCGATCAGCTTATAAACTTGAATTATTTTTCTTTTCCAATGAGATGCTCGTCTTTAATAACCGAGGACGAACGGCTGAATGTCACTGCCATATATATCGATTGAGAAGAGGATTCCTTCTTCTTCGTTTTGGAGTTGTTCCAAAAAATTGACTTTTTCTCTCTTTTTTTTATCTTTTAGCTGAGATGTTAAGGTCGTCCCGAGTATAATCTGGCTGATATATGCTGTACATGAATGTTACGCGTTATTGACTCATTTTATAAATTTTATTATCAGCTTCTTTTCTACTTGATTATTTTTATTAAAATTTTGCTTCTTTTAAAAATAGTTTGTTTAAAAAAGCGTGATGTTTTAATTAAGCTATTTATGTTACTGGAAAATTAAATAAATGTACATTTGCGCAAAAGTGAATTTATGGAAAATTTAGTAATAAACAAATTTTCTGTTTTTCAGGGTATAATGGATTTAATTGGCTGTTAGTTAGCAATAATTAAACGTAAGTACTTTGTTCATAAATGTATGTTTATTCAATATGTAATTTAATGTAAAATCGCACGTTTATATTTAGCTTATTCAACCGGTTTTTCGTGTAACTCGTAATATAGGATATAGCGTTATTATTAAACTTTGCACTTGTTGTAAATTTTCAAAATTCATTTAATTAATGTTAAATTAAATTTATTTTTTATTAACTTTGTAAATACTATTAATAATATATTGTATAGCAATTGAAACCACAATTGAAATCTATGTTACTGATGTATCCATTTAAAAAAAACCAATCTATAAATGTAAACTAGAACCAGAACATTTTTATGAAATCGATATATCATAAGCAATTTAACCCATTATTTATTCGATTTCCATAAGCTCTGATAAGCTTTAGAGGAGAGGGGGTGAGTATTTCAAATAAATGCTTTTTTTTTAAATGACTTAGCGCAATGGTATCAATTCTAATTGTTGTATGCTAATAGAGTGGCAAACTTTTTGCCATTGTTTCAACTAGCACATTTTTACTTGCAACAGAAAAAGATATCATTTTCTTTTTATCATAGTTCATCATTTCGTTTTATCATAAATATTTACTTATTTAAAAAATCTCAAATAACTTTTTTTTTAACGCATTTAACGCTAATCAAGTATACACTTTGTTTTTATGCACCTTTTTTATTGAATCGTAAAAAATTTATATTATATTTTTGCAACATAACCTTAAGACATGATAAAGTGAAGTATAAATTAAATACAATACAAAATTTTGATCGACTCATCTCCTTCTCTCTTAAACTATTTAATCACAATTCAACTCAATGATCACACCTCACCATTATACGACTCAACTTAATAATTCCATATCAACTCAGTTTTACAAATCCATATCAAAAACTAAAGTATACATTGTTTAAAATTTCGTATAAAGAACATATTTTATATTATTATTTTTTTTTCAACTACAGAAACTTTGTGTTATTTAATCTACATAATTTGTGTGAAGAAAGTACACACTTTTGTGCTAATTAAGAAATTTGCAGGCAAAATCAGAATAAATTTTTACACAAAAATGTGTTGATTTCAGATTTTATGCAAACTTTGTGTCAATTTTAATTTACACACAAAAAGTGGGAATCTAACACAATTGTGTTTATTTTTTACAAAATTTCGAACAGTGTATAACTTAAAAAAAAAAATTACTTCTAAGTGCATTAGCAGAACGCTTTCTTAAAAAAATCTAAAAAAAAACCTTGAATATTATTTGCAATCTTAATATTAACAGTAATTGAAAAACATTGCAATCAAATCGAAGAAACTAGTCATCTGTCAAGTCACTGTTATACTCTATAAAGCATTGGTTTACTAAATTATTTATGTTGTACAAAATAAATAGCGACTTTTGCTTTCTCGTAGAGGAAGCTTTTTTTATCATGATATCACGCTTACATGCTCCATGTTAAATCATTTACAACATAGTGTATTGAGCTAAATATTCAATAATTTTGAATTTTAAAAAAATGCATTTCTGATCAAAAACACACTTAATAAGGCTCAATTAACGGAATTTGATCATTTTTATATAAAATTTGATAAGAGCTTTCAAGTAACGTACAACAAATATAGGTAAAAATTCCTAGTTGGTATTTTTTTAGTAATCAAGAACAAAAAAAAAAAAAAACGTCACACACCCACACGTACATACAGAAACCTTTAAAACGTCAAGAAAAAAAATTAAATATTTTTACCGTTGCAAAGCTTTGTATTTGAGAAAGCAAGAAAAAAAATACAAAAAAATACTTGATTCAAATGATCAAAAATATTATTTTAGCTTGTAAATTAATGCAAAAAAATAAAATAAGTAATAATATTTTTAACAAAATATTTTTTAATTTTTATAACTGAATTTATATTTCCATGACAATAGAAAAAACGTATTAATTTATAATATTCACCGTCCTTTTTGACTTATTTATCAAGTAAATCAGACGTGTAAGTATCTGTGAAATGCCTAAGCCGATAGACGCTGAGAATCGAACCTACGACTTGTAGATTACGAAACACCATCACGCTAGTCGACTAAGCTATTCCAGATCTCTTTAGTCAACACTTACTTATGAGCTTTCTATTACTTTTAAATACATTTTTTTCAAGCATATGCAAGAATAGCTGTATTAATATCACATGAAATGCCCTAAAATGTAACAGTTTTGATATACGAATAAAATACTTATTGCATCATTTAAAAATTTAACATTCGCCGTTACAGCTCCTTCACACATTTGTATAGTTCTTAAATATCTACAAAGAATTTAAACATTTTTTCTATCTTTTTCCCAAAATCTGACCTTAAGAATACAAGATATTACACAACACATAAGTTAACCGTACAATTCATCATCCAAGCGTAATAATCACGTAAATTGAGACTATTTTCACACACAAAAGTGACATTAGCATTTAAAACCGTATAATTTTAATCTGAAGTTTTTTTTCGAGACCACGAGTTTTCCCAAACGATTCAATGCTTATGTTCCAATATATATAATTTACTCCACTTTAAAGAAAGAAATATATCCATCTGCATTTGGCTATCAAAAAAAAAGTAAATAAATAAATAAATAAATAAAACTAAGATTCTCAGCAAATAAGTTAAGATATTTTTTTAAGACATACATATAAGCAGACATTTTCTAAAAACATGTTTTTCGAATTTAGGGACCTGCAAAACATCTAAAAAATGTAAAATCACCAAATTGATAATTTTTACAATAACAAAGCTTTTTCTCTGAAAAAATAATAAAAAATTAAGCATCAGTTTAATAAAAACAAAATTTTTAAAAAAAAAATCATTAAAATTCCTGCTTTCATAACTCACTTTCATACCCTTTACCCTAATTCCACAAGCTCACCATTCATCTCGTTCATTTTCCACCCTGTCACAGCAGACATCAGAGATCCAAAAATGGTTTATACATATATAGGTCAAGTAAGTAGCGCTATACCAACGTGAGCCAATGTGAATGAAAGAGAGAGAGGTAGAGAGTAGTGTTGCATAAATCTTCAGGTCGAAAAGACGTCAAGACGGTAGAATGCAGGCGCGCGAGGTGGTAGTGGTGGTTATAGTCTGTATAGTAGTAGCTATAGGAAACTACGCTGTAATAGAGCAGCTACTAGGCGCAGCTCGTCTCGACGTCTTGGTATAATATACGACCAAATGCTGGGAACTATACGAAGAAGAAGGAGGAGAAGAAGAGTGCATATATATATATATATATATATATATATATATATATATATATATATATATATATAAAATACAAAGGGAAGCTGTGTGAGTGTTCTATATATTGTACCAAGTGTATGCGGATGATGCGGCCAGACGTATAGCTTCGCGAAATATTACACGGCTCGCGCGCGCGCATGTTTGGCTTCCTACTAAATCATTGCTACACGGTAGATATAGTTGGCATATCTACTACAACTGACTAGCAGAAGACTTATCTTACTTCTCCGTTTTTTTCTCCTTTTTTTTTCTTGATATTTGTTCCAAGTTTCGATATCGAGAATTTTAGCTTTGCTTTCTTATTCCCAGTGCAATACTCACGTCGTTTTTTTTCGTTTGTTTGTAGCTGCACGTTCATCCTGGTGATATTGCGCGCGGCGTCCCGTGAAATTTGCTTGATTTTCTTTTCCCTGTTTTTTGATCTCTCCTTCCTGCTTTCCGAGAAGTCTCTGCGTGGAGTCCCTTTTCTCTTTCTTTCTCTTTCTATCTTATAGAAGAAAAAAAAAGTGTCAGAAGAGTTTGCTAGAGCTTGGAAATGTGAAAAAAAAAAGAAATGAGCAGCATCAAGGACTAGAAGCGTTGAGTTGGAAGACTTGAGAGGTATAACGTATACCTATATGTTCTTAAGAGAGTTAAAGTTTTGCAAGTGGTTTTAAAACAAATTTTTCTAGATGACATTCGAAATCCTATTTAAGAAAGTTATCGGAGTATCTCACTTTTTTTTTTTATTTTATATCCTTCTCCCTTCATACGCTTTACGATGTCACCGTAAAAATTGCGTGAGATGAGTTTTTTTTTTAATTTTTTTATTTTTGAAAGTGAAATTAAAAGTGTTGCTGTTTAAGTTGATAGTATAATTAAATGGTACTTAATGAAGATCGGTGTATATATACCTATATATTATCATAGCAGTAAAGTAATAGCAGGTAGTTAATGTAAAGTTTAAAATTTTCTTAATTTATGGATAGTAATGGAGTTTTCGACTCAATTTCACATTAAGTAAACGGCGTTAGAAAGAGAGAGAGAGAGAGAGAGAGTGAAAAAGACTAATTACGTTTTTCAACTATGTATATCTTATAAAGCCATGAGTCAGTATGACGCAAAAATGCAAGAGCTTTAAAAAGGTTAAAAAAAAAAAAAAAAAAGGAGGCGAACACTATAGCCACTTAGCATCCAAGTAATGAAGCCGTTCAATTTCTCATTTCCGGAGAAGGGAAACGTATAACCATGAAAGGCTGAGCTTCCTACCTCAGCTTTGCCTTTTTTTAGCTTACTAGTGATAGAAGAATCGACAAGTGTATACCTGAAAATACTCTGTTTACGACCTCCCTGGGAAATCTATCGTTTTGTGGTTGGTCACTGTTTTTTATTTATTTTTTTTTTTTTTATTGATGAAGGGTAGGGATGGTGCAAGTGTCAATCTACAACGTTGCGAAAAATACGAGCTTTACGTGACCGATTACTTAACGCTGAGCTTGCATTTTTAGAGGTACAAGCTATACGTACTCCTGCGTCTGCGTTTCTGTCACTCATCCCTTACTTTACTAGAGTCAAATAGTTCCCCAAGAATTTTCGATCGATCAACTAAATTGTGTTTATCTTACAGTCTATTTTTCGTTAGGTATTTTTGTTTTTTTTTTTCTTTGAAAATAAATTTGAATGATGATTTAGTTTTGGACTTTAAATTATTGATTCCAATGGTATTTTGTGTGATATATCAGTACGATAACGAATCTTCTATCTACGTCTTTCGTCGTTGTCTGTCATCAGCTTGAGAAAAATAAAAGTGAATATTTCATCTGAAATTTGGCATTTTATCATCAGCAGCTTTTGAGATCCTTCATTTCAGAATAATATTTTGATAAAACGGCGCCAAGGGATATTGAAAAAGAAGAAGAAGGAAAAAAGGAGAACGAGACAAATCGGATTTATTGGAAAAAGCGCGAGATTGTAATTTTTTTGTTCTTTCTAGACATATGTACTTTTAGCTTCACAAATTCAAGATGAAAATGAGCAAGGTCGAATAAGTCGTTTGGTGAGAAAGAGAAAGAGAGTGAAAAAAAAATAAAGGTCCTCGAAGATGAGTGCGTTCTTTTTTCCGCACCAACTTGCCTGTTTATCAGCGTCAGTATAAATGAAACTTTTATCGAAAGTAAAAGCTTTGCTAACTGTACACTCTTGAATTTTAATTTCAAGAAATAAAAAGCGAAAAATAGGTATAATTAGGAAATAAGATAAAATTGCAAGCTTGCAGATATACAAATTGTACGGTTGGCTAAAGATGACTTTAAAATGTTATTTTCACGGCTACAAAAGTATCGAAAGCTAAAAGTGAAGTTTGACGTTGAATCGCGAGCGAAGAGTGAAAAAAAAAAACAAATTAAACTCCAAGCTTTACGGCTTTTCATTGACTTGGCGTGCGCGACAGAGTAACCGCGTGGCTTGAGGTTAAAGCAACTTATTCACGCATACACTTATTTTTTTTTTTTTTTGCTGGGAGAGAGAAAAGCACTTACAAAGTCGATAAAACTTTTAATCTTTACTTATATTTTCCAAGCATTTACATGCAAAGACGTGGCTACGGGGATAGTGAAAAAAGTTTACGATCAGAGAAGAGAGAGAGAGAGTAGGCATCGAAATGACTTTGCAACAAACATGTATAAATATTTTGCTTTAAGGAAACGTTATAAGGGTGTATGTATGTGTGTAATATCCCTCGACTAAATATTTTAAAATTCAAGTCAGGATTTTGCTTGTGAAGAAAATTAGCTGCATAACTTTTTTTTTCCATGCATACTTGTGATACTTTTGAGGAAAACAAAATTTTCTTTTCTCGTTATAGAGATGAAATGAGATTTTTTATTCGATAGTGAACTTTGTGTACTTTTTTTTTTCTTCGAGGTATACTTATTTGGAATATAAACTAATGAAATGTTTAAAAAAAAAAATTTCTAATGTATTTTTAAGTAATAGAAGAAGATAATTTAAATCTCTTTTTATTCACTATTAACTTAAGATGAAACCAATATCAGCAAAATATAAACAAAAACTTTACTTCTCAAGATTTCTCGAAAACTTTGATACTCGACTAACCAAAGAATGACAAGAGCAAATTTTAAGAAAGGTATTTTCAAGAACTTTATTGATTTTCAAAATTAAATTATCTTGATGAATATATATTTGAGGATACATACAGCTAATTAAAACATGTACTACATTTTGTTTAGAAAGTACTAATTTATATATAATTTATAATTTGATAATTGTTTTTCAAGTGGAAAATGCAGAAATAACTTAGTGAGCTTTAAACTAAATCATTTATTTATATTGCGGTACTATCAACATAATGTTAATGTTGTAAAAAACTTTTTTATGCCATTTCATAAAAAATAATTGCTCATAAAAAGTTGTTGCATAAAAAATTTTTTTTGTTACATAGAAAAATTGAAAGTTTTTATATCCTCTTCCTAAACAATTCATAAAACGTAAAGAGCAAAATAAGTATTAAGGCGAATTTGAGCTTTAAAGTGCAAATACAAAATTTAAAAGTAGTGATCTTACACTTCTATTCAATATTTAAACAATAAAAATATTTAATAATCAAAATTTTAATTTCAATAATTAATCTCTCAACTTTAAATTTAAGCAATGATTTGTCATGTGTCAAAATAGCAATTTGCCGATGGCTATCAATTAACTCGAGTGCGCTCGAGACACCTAATCCAGCCTAGGTTGTAAGCTTCTGAACTATAATGGATTCGCCTGTAAGGTATATATAGGAAGCGCATGAAAGAGAGATTAGAAAGCTGAGCAAATTCAAATTTGAAAGGAATATACACTGCAATTTCGATTAAGCTTGTCTGATGATTTCGTCTTTCGGGTATATTGTATATAACATGGAAAATTCTGTACAAAGTCCATCCATTTAAATCAAGATTTGATCAAGGTAGGGAAGAAATTTCGTTCAATCTTTTTTAAGTCGTAGTCTGATTTATATCTTTGCGATTGGTTTGAAAGCATTTAATTTGGTTGAGCAAGAAAATATAGTCGTTCGAAATAAGGATTTCAAAGATAAATGTTTTTCACCTATATTTCAACTTTATTTGAATATTTATATTTAGTCGATAAAAATTTTAATAATTTTAATGTCATTTCTCGAATTTATAAAATATATTAAATATTAAAACTTGATGTGATAACAAAATTTATTATCGAATAAAAATTAAATTTTATTCGCAAGAAAAATATCATTCACATTTTTTTACAAACAAACCAAAAATGCTCAAAAGCATTCAATTCAACAATACCTTATCAATAATCCAACATAACAGCTAAGATTATCGACACTGCAAGCTATTTTTAAAAATTTTAGCAGCAACAGCAGTAAGAGCCGACTATATTTACGTCTTCGATTGATTTTTCAAAGCCAGTTTAAGTAAATCGACCGCTTTCCAACTAAAGCAACTCGCTTGAGGCTAAAAAAGAAAAAAAAAACCAGGTGCGAATACCTTCTACAATATTCAGCAACATATCCGGCGGGATCTATACCAAAATACGGTACCAATATAATTCATTTATTTCTCTACAGGTATATATATATACCTACAAAGAATTGGATACTCCTATTTTTCAAAGCATAAATCTCACTTTTACCAATTCGATTATTCTCCTACAAAAAAAGAAAAAAGAAAAAAAATGCAGTTCACAAACTATTTGCCAATAACGTGACGAATAAATCGCTATTCCTACTACTGCTACTACCACTACAAAAGAGAAACAAGAAAATAGTTCCTGTACCGAAAATAGTTCACTTTTCTAAATTGCAACGTGTATACACATGTGTACACGTTTTAATTCGCTATTGCCTTTTTCTTCTTTTTCTTCTTTTTTTTCTTCTTCTACTAAAACGAGTATAACAGATATTGCACTCTCATCGCTACATTGCAGTTTAGCGCGTGAAAACTAGTTTTGTTCCTTGGTGCCTGGAGAACAGAGATTGGGAAGGGACGAGGTTACAGTCATTTTTCCACGAACAATTATGAAGGAGGCGCACGTGCGCGAGTTTACTAGTATGAGAAAAACGGGTTTTTTCTGTGTAGGTGATGATTGCCAGCTAGGCTGTAGATGAAATTGTAGAGATGCAGTAGTAGTAATAGTAGTCTTGGACTGTGTACGAAATAGCAGTCCTGAACTATATCCAGAGTCGTACAGGCTGTCGTGCCCCCGTTTTTTTTTACCCACTCACGTTTTTTACTTTTTACTCTCTTTATCTGTCTTTTTCTTTTTCTTTTTTCTTTTCTAATGACTCGGTTATGACAGTCTACTCCATTGGGTCAGTGCTTTACCAAGAGCAATCGCGTCTGACCAAATTGCGTATGTACTACTGAAAAGTGAATTTCTTCGGACGTATGCCACATTTTTTGGATATTATTAATTTTGACGAGTTTTTCTTACTTTCGTTTTATTTTTTTTTAGAAATATTAAATTTTTCTTTAGGACTTGAAATGACTTTATAGAATAGTATAGATAAAATAGAAGTGCTAATATTGGTATATTATGAGAATATTAGGTTTCGACGATAAGTAGTGTCATTACCCAACGCTGTAGAATATTATATGTATTCTAGAGAAAATATCGGAATAGCCTAGATTAATCTGATATTTATGTATCGTACGGGTCTGGAATATTTTATCATTAATAGCACTGCACCTTCTCTTAGCATAACAATGGATTTTTCTTTTTTTTTTTTAGATGCGATTTTTAGATATTGGATGAACGTAAGATATGAAAGATTTTTAATATTTAGGTATATGTTGGTACTGATAGAAATTTTTTTTTTTTTCGAATGAAAATGATTAAGATAAAAGCATATCGTATCTTTTTAATAATATCTAGTAGTGATTTGTAGAAAACAAGAAAATGGAAAATATAAATCAGAATGTATTTTGGTGTGATTTCAATTGATATCCTAGTCGACAACATTTTTTTGTTTAGTTTCAGCACTACCTATATTCCAAAATCGTACTCATATTAACCCTTTAAAAAGAAAATAACGAAAATACATAGCGAAATTTTCCCTTTAAAAAAAAAAATCTTCAAAAAATACTCTTCATACAGATGACGCACAACCAGCATCATTTTCGCATCACCGTACAATTTGAAAAAGCTGAAAAAAAAAAATCAAAACTACTGAAATACAAAATCAAACATCCTCAAATTAATGCAAAGCATAAATCATAAAGTCGAATAATCACCAAAATTCAAAATAAGCAAAAGTACACAGCCTTAATAAAGACTCTTAGAAACTGTAAATCTCAAAAGCTGCGCGCTGATTAAGCCGTTAAAAGAACACCAGATTGATCAGCTACATACTCCAGAACATCAACCAGATATACACAAGAAAGCGAGTAAGAGATCGACATCAAGTCATCGCAATTACCTCTTCTATATACACCCCCACAAAGCAAGTCTCCACCACGATCGGATATCGATATATCGGAATCCAACCAGTAGCATCAGTATCAGTATCAGCATCAGTATCAGAAGTAGTAGTAGTAGTAGTGTCTCGTCTTTCTCTCCAATCCTTAACATCATACCTACTACATCCCATCCCCCTCGTGAACGGAGTAGAGCGAGCATCTCCTTTTCAGGCTACTCTCAGCGCGAGATACTTCGCTTCTAAGCTCTCCTTTCCCTTACACTCATCCACCACCACCACTACCACCGCAACAGATATGCAATACCCAAAGGAGTAAGAGGATGGGATATAGTATAGCTTAGATGTATGCATAGATATATAGGTATGTGTACTATAGGTATACATGTACAAGCTATCGTTGAATGAAAGTAAAGGAGGCAAATAATATCGCGAAAGGGAATCTTACCAATTTGGCAAATGCGATTGCGCTCTCTCGCTCACTCTCGAGTTTCGATGAAAATCTTCTCTTACTCAGCAGCTCGTGTATGTGAGCGGATCATCTTTTTTTTTACCTTCCTCTTTCTCTTCTTCAGTCTCTGGTCTCTTTATTTCCGTGACTCTCTTTTCAAGTTTCCTGTGTGTATGTGTATGTATAGGTATAGGTTTTATAACGCAAGTTCGAGATCGACTATCTAGATATCTTCTATATATGTATGGGTATAGTAGAGAGACTGCAGCTTGTGACCTATATATATTTTTACCAAACCCTCCTATTTTCTATAGGTACACGCCTTTCACATTTTTTTTGGAAACTTTTTCACTATACTGCTTTTGGTTTTGCTTGGGATGATAATATTTTCTTGTATAGAATATGTACCAGAATATCTGTTGTATAGATCTTCTTTTTCTCTTTTTTTTCTATGCTTATCTTTCTTTTTTTTCTCTCTCTCTTTTTTTTTAGAATTCTTTGAAAATGTTGAACGAGAGAGAGACGAAAATTAGTTTGTGCTAAAAAGGCATTCGAGCATTATGAACTCTCGAAAATATAATTTTCCCTCGTAAAATGAGTAAATTGCGACAATTTTGTACGTAGCTGTATATAAGAGATCTGAAGTGAATACATAAACGTATAAAGAGATTTTCATGTTTTATATACTTATATTTAAAATACATGGTACCAGAATATTATAACGCAATAATCTCTTATAAAAAAAAATTTAATTAACAGATACAGCCACCGCTTGAGATTTATCTCTAACTCTGCCAAATGTTTTTAAATTTCTGCTAGAAAAAATTTTCCTCTGGTAATACTAAAAAGTTTAAAACAAAAATTAGCTGGTGACATAATCATCAGCAAAAAAATAAATAATACAAAAATATCATACAAACTAACAGCCTTTTATCCCACTTACTAAAAGACGAAAAAATCTCTAAAGAGCGATAAAGATTAAAAGTCGAAAACATCGCATTGGTAATAATTTAGTAAGATTTTCTTTAACTTCTATTTCGCTCATCTTCAAGTAAAAAACCTTACTATCAATTTCTATCCTTTTTTTTTAAATGAAATAATAAACGCAAGTAGCTTAATCATTTCTTTATCACTTTCTACAATAAACACAAACAAATATTTTGCTACTATCCATCCAACTTTACACAAGGGACCTGTACACACACACACACACACACCTGGTTACAGTCAGATTTCACATCGATCGTTTTTCTCCCTCCTCTCCTTTTTCCAATTCCGTTCAAAATGTACCTGCATAAATGAAGGTATATAGGAAAGGCCCTTCTCGTTTTAGTTTCAGCTATATATACCATCAGGCGCAGTGAACGGAAAGTGGATTTCTCTCTCTCACCGAGGTCTAGTCCACTGCTACCAGAGAAAGAGAGAGAGAGAGAAAGAGAAAGATTTATACGCTGACATCTACAATTTTAATTTGCGAGGAAATAGGTCGTTCTCGATTCACCAACAGCACTGCTATATACCAACCTCCACTTTGCTACTCGACCTTTTTTACTTCATCTCTCTTTTTTCTTTTTATTTTATCCGTCCCACTGCGATGTATCTACTTTCTCCTTTTATACATATACAATTTCTTTTTTTTTTTTATTTTAATCACGAGCTTGTCGGGATCAATGGATTATTTCGCAATCATGTGGCTTTAATAACGAATATGTTTGACTTTATTAACGAACATTGCTTTTTATAAAACTTGATGCTATAATTGAATGCTGTATAAATTTATATACGTATGTGTGAAAATTTTCGGATTTATAATGTTTGTTCATTAACGTCACTTGATAAATCATAAATAAATAAATATAGCTATATATCTGTTATTCGGTTATTTAACATTAAAAATAAATAATCAAAATATATATTTGTATTATTATCAATAATTTTGATAAGTTACAAAAAGATTTGCGTTTAATTCAAGTGAACTTAATATCACTTATCAAAAATTCAATAAACTTACATTGCAAAACTATTTGTTAATTAACCAAAAACAATAAAAATAAAAATTTCAAATGTTAATTTTTTTCATTTCTAATACAGAAACTATTTTTTATTTTTTTCAATAAATCTACGTATCTATACATGATTATCAACTACAAAAAAGTCTGTCGTAAACTCATCATTTTCTCCAATTCATCACAGAATACATATTAACATTCACACCTGTACCTCTTTAAGAAGATAAAGAAGAAGAAGAAGATGAAAAGGAATATTAGACTACAATTAAAATCATTTGTCTCCAACAAAACTCCAGTATATACATACATACATACACTTCTCCTCAACAAACTTCGAATCCTCGAGACTCCACGAAATGCACAGTAGTATATATATATATCAGAACTAACGGTGCGGTGGCATACTAACCCCTTCACACCTACTCCCACACACACACACACACACACACACACACAAACACAAACACACACACACACACACACAGACACACACATACACTCACCCAAAATCCAAACAACACTACATCTCTATCTCTCTGTCCTCCGTCCTAAATCATTATTCTCAAGCTTCATACTACATGTGATTGTCGTCACGCTGTACCTGATTCAAGTGCACGTAGGTACCACCTGCGTCTCATTAGTAAATACCAAGAGAGAGTAGTTATGTACAACGTGTGCAAATTTTAAGCATTTCTCATCGAGAATATATGTATTCAGGTACTCTACCATCGCAGTAAGGTGTTCGACTTGAGAATACACATTATTTTACACTTGGATTTATGTTTGAGTGTGTGTGTGTGTGTGTGTGTGTGTGTGTGTGTGTGTGTGTGTGTGTGTGTGTGTGTGTCTATACCTACATTTGATAGTGTGGTTGATTAAGGAGCAATGTATGTATTGGCGAATGTTTCAAAGCTTGCACATCCCTCATAATACGTAGATATATCAAGTTGTTTCTCTCTCTCTCTCTCTCTCTCTCTCTCTCTCTCTCTCTCTCTCTTGGTTTGAAACAAATTCATTCGTCAAGTCGGTTGTATATGTATATACATACGAGAGAGAGTTAACCGCAATTAGAGAACAAGCGCATCTATAATCTATATACCTACATATTTGATACACACAATACGTTTGTGTGTATGTGTGTGCGTATGTGTGTGTGTGTGTGTGTGTTTGTGTGTGTTAGTGAGTGACTGAGTGTGTCTATCTACATATATATACGCGATCATTGGTGAATTACGATTGCTCGAAGCACACGCGGGATTTGCAAATCACTTTCTCTCTCCCCCCCCCCCTCTCTCTATCTCTATCTCTATCTCTATTTCTCTCTCTAGCTTGTCATAATGCTAAGCATGAAGTTTGATTGATTAGAATCAATTATTGCGCATTACGCGATTGGCATTTCGAATGACCCGCATTTGTATGTTTGTATGTGTGAATGTGTGTATTTGCGTATTTGTGTGTATCCGTGCAAATTATGTTTATTTTATGTACATGTGAACATAATATAATGTTTCGTTTGAGAAACAAGCACTTATGGCTAATTGGTTGGATATTATTTGTATTACTAAAATGAAAAAAAAAAGAAGCTGGTTGTATATAGGTTGATACTTGATTAATTTGAACTTGCAAATTTGACCCGTATAGGTACGAGATTAGGATGCCTAAAAACTCAATACGAGATTAGGATTAAGATTGAATCCATTTTTGAAAATTGATACTTTAATTCGACGAATGTAGTTAATCTTGTGATTGTTAAGCTAAAAAAAATTTAATTGATATGATGATAGTATTGTAATTATTAAACTTTGTTTGTTCAATACAAAATTTACTAAAGAATTATAGTAAGCATTTATTAAAATAAAATTTAATATGAGCTAATATCATTTGTACTTAACAAGTTAATCGAGACAAATTAATAATGTTTATTTGACTCGTTAAATTTACAGTTTTATTGAAAAACTATGAAAATATGAAATTTACAATTCAAATCTTCTTAAGTTAGTGGTAGTGCACAGTTAATATGGCAAGTAAGGCACAATTTCTCTCTCAATAATGCTTTATTTAATTCTTTAAAATATGTAAAAATATTTTGTATTTGTAACACTTTTACACCCTCTATTTTTATACTTCAATATAAAAAATTGGCTTCAATTATGATATTAGCAAAATGAACTTTTTTAAAGTCATCTCGATTATTGTGCGTGCATGCATTCCACATAATATCATTCTTAGTTTTCATTTTTTTCATTTATCTTTGACTCTGAGAATTCGAGAAGTTCGATAAAAGTCAATAAAAAAATTCTACACCAAGAAATCGTATAACTTAGCAGTAAAAAAGAAAAGAAAGGTTACAAAGAAGACAAACATAATACATAAACAAAACGTTTTTTTGTTTCGTTTTCTAGTCGACAACGAGTGATGTATAGAGGTAGCCGCTCGATAAGAAAAAGGTTGACAAATAATCCAGTAGCTCCCTTTTATTTTACTGGCTGGATTTTGTAAATTTTTTGTGTTGACTTAAATTTAAATCTGTTTGTACATGACTAAACTGTTTTTATAAAAAAAAAGGGAAAGATATTCAAATGTGACACGATTTATCGATGAATTTATTATGTTACACATAATAGAGAATGTAAAATTGTAATTTTGTATAATTTTTCAAAGAAAATTGATATTATGAAATTGTGCTGCTTTTGAGCTTTGGTATTAAATTTGTATAAGCTTTTTGAAAAATTAAAATACTAATTAATTTTTCATTTATTCATATCGCTTTATTAAATTTTACAGATCCATCAGAATTATAAATATTAATCTGGTAGATGTAAAATCAGTGTTTTACAAATCGTAATTCTCTTTTCAAATTAATAAAAAATTTTAATCCTACCCGTACAATTTATTCATTAACTGAAATCCGAAAATTCTCTTTTAATCAAAAAAAGAGAAGGGATTAAAAATCAAATATAAATTTTATTAATCAACTTCCAAAAGCTTCATATATATATATATCTTTCAATCACACGTACATTATACACTTCGAAAAAAATGTCTACCTTATAAAAAAGAGTAAATTCACCCAAGAGAAAAAAAAATTTGAAAAGTCATGCTGCTGCTCAACCCATGGATGAATAAAATACCTCGGTGATAAAATCCCGCAAATATTCAAGCAGCGTATCATATAGTCACACACCCACGCACATGAAACGTAACTAATACAGCAGTAGGTATATAACAGAGAGCTTCATTTCTCTCGGTCGATGAAAATACTTTTTTTTATTTTTTTTTTTTATTTTCCCTATACCTTCTCTATAACCGAGCATAGGCATTGGATTAACATAGTCGGCTTATCACCGATTAAATTTCTGCATCTCTCCTTTTTGCGCTCCAGTTCCACACATGGTCCTCGACAATACCGTTACCGGTTTTTCTTCTCTCTAAAATGCGTGCTACCACCCGAGATTTATTCCTTTTATTATTACCCCCCCTCCACCCTCCTTCCATACTTTACCATTTTGTCTACCCCGAATCCAGTGTCGCGATACGGCTATTGTCGTCGGTGAACGAAAAAGCCTGTGTATATACGCTTTCCCGAATGACGCGCTTCTCTCCTTTTTCTTTTTTAAGAATATATATAACCCCTAAGTCCTTTGTCTCAAACCTCTTCTTCTTTTTCTTCTTTTTATTCTATTTTTCTTTTTCTCTCTCGCAAGCTTTGCCTTTCTTTGCATATCTCTCTCCTCATTTTTTCTATAACTTTTTTTTTGTTTTTCTTATTTTCTTTCTTTTCAATTGAAATTTTCGAAGTATCGGTTTTGCATATAATATTTCGCGGTAGAGTTGTATTGTTGTTATTTTGATGCTTTTCTTTCAATGCTTTTCAAGTATACCCTCTTCACCTTTTTTTTTTTTTACTTACCAAACGGTTTGAATTGTTTGAATTTAAAGTAAATTAATGATATGTCAGATTATTCGATGACGTGTAAAGTAACAAAAAATGTACTTTAATTCGCTGATCTATCATATTTGATAATAATAATAATAAAATATAAATATCTTTAAATAATATTAAATATAATGTACTTTTAATTACTTGAAATGCGATATTTATCAAAAATTAAATGTATAATAAAAATTTAAAAAATTTATTATTTTTGTTGATCAAATTTTTGTCGATTAAATTTGATTTAGAAATAAAATTTTTTTAAAAATCTGCCTGTGGAATTGCAAGCAAAAAGTGTTTTAATTTATTATAAAACTTTTTTGACGCCTTATCGAACGTACTTCAGCATGTGAAAATTATTCAATGTCTCGAGCAACGTCGGGAATCGAACCCACGACTTGTGAATTTGAAAGACGACGCTCTGCCGAGTGAGTTATTTCAACACCTACTAGACGACAACAATTTGATATTTTATCAAGATACCGATAATTCTAAACGTAACTTTATTCTTCAAAAGACAAAAACAAATGTTGGGAGCAAATTACATATACTATTTCAAAAATCAATTGAATATTTATATTTTAGTCAATAATTATGTAAAAATTGATAATACACCATAGAATCAATGTATACCTCAAAAGTAAAAAATATTTAAAATTAAAAAAACCAAAAAAGTAAAAAGCATAAAAAAATAGGCCATTTGCAGTCCAAGTTTCATTCTAGCCGCGCATACTCACGATCCGAAGCATCTTATAACTTAAATTTAGAAACTGAAATAGCTATAGGAGCAGCCAATATCGAAGCTATAACTTCTCTTCTTTTTTTTCATATGCGTGCTCTCTCTCTCTCTCTCTCTCTCTTTCTCTCTTTCGCTTTCGTCGTCGTTGAAGATTTGCTCTGGCTGTGTCAAAGTAATAAATACGAAAAGTTCATCGGAAAAAGCGGATATATATGCTCCAGAGCAAGAGAGATTCTTCGCTCGATCGAACACTCGGATAGATGAACTTTGTGTGTGTGAAAGTGTGAAAGTGTACGTATGTTTGCGTGTGCATGTGCATATGAGGAATATCTTTCATATATATGTATATTCAATCTTAGGGTGGATGTAGTAGCTTAATGAGTAACTTTCCATTTTACTCTTGCAAGATATATAGCTATAGCTCAAGCTTACTTGGTATGGCAGCTGATGAAAACCGGGAAAGGGAGGAGTTGTCTTATCTAACTGAATTCATGAAATTCTCTGCTGTGTTCTATTTTAGAAAACGATGTGTGGACTGAGAAATAGAATTTTTTATTTTTCAAGAGAGAACAATGTTGGGAATCTTCAGATACAGTTTAATTTTTTATTTTAAAGTTGACAGTTTTTCAGAGTACAAACGATCATTATATTTAAGAGAATTGAGCAAATTTTTTTAATAAATTATAATTATAAAAAATGTAACTTCTACAAAGTTTTAATCAATCAAACGCTTACAAATACCCGCTGTTTTATAATAACCAATGTTTTATTTCACGATATAAAAATATCAAACGAAAATAAAAAGGAAACAGCCATTATTTATTTTTTCTTCTAATCATTTAAAGCCAAAAAAAAAGAAACACTATAGCTATAAAGCTTTCAAAATAAACAACCAAAAATATTACCAGCAATAAGACAATACAAATAGGAGTCGAGGAAAAAAAAAATCAGCTAACAAGGCAAGCTTTAAGTGTCTTGGTAAATCCGCGAAAAAAAGAAAGAGAGAGAAACAATGATCATCAAGACGAGACGGATAAGAAAAAACGACGCCTGGCAAGGAGATTAGTAAATTGCGGTTGTAGTTAAACGGGTATAAAGAGAAGAAGAAAAAGAAAAAAAAATATAGAGAGGGATCTGTAGTCAGAGAGATATACAGTGATGCTGTCCGAGAAAGCTGGAGATATGTACTTCTCGTTTACAAAAGCACGAAGCGAGAAAGAGAGAAAGAAAAAGAGAGAGAGAGAGGCTTCGATAGCGAAAATGGAAAATGGAGTGGAATAAAGCACGTTAGAGAAAGGAGATATAAGAGGGTGAGGAGGGCATTCAATAAAGGAATGGGACGAGCAACCAGCTTCTTGAGAAAATGCGCGAGAAAAATATCCTGCATTGCTTTTTATTTTTTTTTCTTTCTTTTTTTTTATTGCTATTTCTGTCCGTATACATATACAAATCTGCAAATATGTTTTTTATCGTTGGGATACCAGAGTGTTTGCATGATTTACTTTTTTTTCTCTTATTTTTATGCATTTTTCTTTATAGGTAAAACTTTTGAATTTTCCTGCACGGATATGTTTGATTTTTTTTTTTTTTTTTTAAATTCTTCAGGATCTTTTCTCGGAAGAATATAGAGAGGAAGGTAATAAAATTTTTAGATTTTTTTCTTTTTTTGGATTATTGCAATCTTGCAACAAAAAAAAAAGACGTGCTTAAACGAGATGCACTTGCCGAGAGTGTGAATTCTTTTATATACAAAATATAAAAGACGGTGAAGTGAGTAGAACAAGAAGAAAAAAAAGAAGTGGAAAAAGAAAAGTTAGCAATAAAAGTAATAAGGATTCGTAGCCTACTTTAAAACTCTAGAGTCTATTTGATATTTCAAACTAAATCTAATCAGTTAAATTTTTGAAACTATAGACAAGTTTTGTTTATTTTATTCGCGAAGGTTACAAATGTATAATCGGAATTCTTTAATTTTAAAATATTTCATTAATAAGATAATTGCATTTTAGCAATTGATTTTTTAAAAAAAAAATAACGAAAAATAATATTTTCAACATTTTAAATAACTAAAATATACTAAAGATCATTAAAAGTTAATGTAAAAAAATAATAATGAACAATAAAAAATAAAAAAAAAAAAATATGCAATCAGCACTTGACACAAACATATTTGATTACACCTTTCTTATACCCTTATCAAATTGTCTTTTAATTTAAGCAAAATAAAATTATATCTCAATAATCTAGCTATACTCATAGACCTTAAAATCTAAACCATCCATACTTTGAATAGCCTCCATATACACACACACACACATACACACAACATCATTCACAATCGTCTACTCAAAAAGTGTATATATCCTCATATACTTACACGACCAAGTGTACCTTTTCCAAGTACACAAGGAATAATTCACGGTCATTCTAAAAATAGAATCTCACACTCGCAAATCCCCCAGCCACTTGCCAATTTAAGACAAGAAGAAAAAGAAAAAAAAAGAGAGAGAAAGAGACGCCAAGGTATACTGCTTATAAGTAAAAAAGACAACAGTTGGCAAGCAAGTAAAATTTAAGAAGAAAAAAAAGGGGGGATGGTGTAAGATGGTAGAGATACGAGTCTCCCGTTTCCGCGATAAAAAGAGCTCCTATCCACTGCTTGCGCTAACTTTTCCAATCTAATAGTCCGCCAAAACACAGCTTAGCCGCACACATACACACATACGTATATACACCAACAAATTGGCGAGTCGGAGGGTATAAAGAGGCACGGAGGGGAGATGAAGCAGTACGGGCCAGCCGCGAGAGAATCGATCGTATATACGGCGCCGGTAAAAGCGAGAGAAAGAAGGAGGAGAGCTGACTACGTCAAGGCTAACTACATAGTACATACTCTCCGCCGCGCGCCGGCGTCAAGTTGAAGGGTATACACACAGACCAACCACCGCTATACGTTCGGCTGTGTGTGGATATATGTATATAAGTATAGTATAGACGATAATGTGACGTCGCGTACGTGTATATACGGAGCGACGTTGTCGTATAGACGTGTGGCCTTAAACGAACTGCCCCCGAGACCGAAATAAATATAACTAACTACACCCCACTATCTATAGCTATCTCTCCTTCTTTTTCTGCTTGTTTGGGTTATTACTTTTTTTCAACATATGTTTGGATGGGTCAGATGTATGTGTATGTGTGTATGTGTGTGTGTTGGATGGGATTTATATTTAAAAAGCGGATATTATTTCTTCTTTTTTTTTTTGTTAAGTCTGCGCGTTGATCGATTTACCAAGTGGATATATACGCTATTTATAGAAATTCATTAATAATTGATATATATCTTGGATTAAGATTTCATTAGCATATTTTAAGAATGTTTTATCCTTGGTGTATATAAGTATATTTTAACGTATATCGAAGATTTTGTTTTTAATTTATTTTTAGGGGTAGGTTGATTTTTAATGAAGAACATCAATTTTATAAGAAAATACGAAAATTTTTTATTAAAAAAAAAAGTAAAATTTTGAAAAATAACAAACAAACAAACAAAATTTTATATTGAGATTGCCATGTAAACAGTTGATCTTTGTATAATATATACGTGTGTGAGGAGAGGCGCTCATAAAGTAGACTTTAAAATAGCTGTCTGACTAAACTCGTAGCTTATCTACTCTTACACAAGTGCTTTTACTCGCTCGACAAGTTTTGATTACTTTTTACCCAGTTTAGTAATGGATCTTTTCAATTTACATTTTTCTTCTTTTTATATTTTTTTATTTTTAATGAAATTGCTCTGTTGTTCGTAGAAAAAAAAATATATTTCATGAAAATTAAAAGACAAATATTGGTTTATCAAAGTATATTAAAGCTTGGAAACTAAAATAAATATATATGTCATATTATATGGCTGATTCTGCACTAGAAGTAATACTGTTAACACATATCTAGATATTGACTATATTAATTTGATGATTTTATACAATATTCTTTTTATTAAAAACCGATATGTATTTTAATATTTATACAATATTTTGCCAAATACATTTAAAAAATGGTTTAAATGTTTGAACAAGCTTTTGTAAAACTAGAAATAACCATTGGATATTTACATTCAATCGAAATATGTTTGGCAATCTACCTAAAATACACGTTTGACCAAATTCGACTCGTATCGTTTATTCGCTTGATAAAACTACCTTTGTTACTTTTTTAAACTTTTTACTATTTGATCAGTTTTCAATAAATTCAACACATCAATCATACGTTTCAAAAAATGAAAAACTTGACGTTACATTTTTGATAGAGTTATTATTTTCAAATGAGCAGATTATATCTCTTTTGATTAAAATTATACTTTCAAGTACGTGTTCGTATAAAGTTTGAAAGAATTTTATATATCTTTGAAAGTCAAGGTTAATTAATTCTAATTTAACTTTAATGTTACACTTAAAAGTTGGGTAGGGATTTCAAATAATCATGATAAAAGTTCAGTATCCATACAAAGTCAAACTTGGGAGAAAATTTATTTTTTAAATGGTTATCATTTTTTCAAATAATATTGGCTTACGTCGACGTAGAAATTTTGCTTAACATAAATTTTTCTATAAACCTGACGACTGCAAATTAAGTATAAATTTGCTGACATGAATGTAATTTAAAAAATTGTTATCTCTGTATGTATATATGTAAAAAATAAATAGGTCAATCTACCACTTTTCAATGCAAATTTTTATTCAAGACCTTCAAATTTATAAAATTATATTTCAAGTGAATTAATTAATTAAATGTCAAACATAAGCCACTTATATTTAAAAAATTCTAATAAATAACAATAAAATAAGACTTTATTTTGAAAAAATAGAAAAAAAAGAATAAAAAAAATAATTTTTGTTCAAAATCTAACTTTTTTTTTAATTAAGCTTTTAGAAAAAGAAAAAAATAAAGAAGAAAATTCTCAACAATTTAACGATCACCTCGCGATCTTTTAATTTCCTTTTTCTCCATTCTTTTCTTATCCCCTAATTATTTCCTTCCGTATTTCATTCGCTGTCTGCTTTCAAAACTCTCTTAGTTTATCTTTTCTAACTGCACGAAAGAGGAGAAGAGTTGGGTAATAAAAGAAGCGGGCAAGCAGACAGAAAGAGAGAGAGACGCGAAATAAATAAAGTTGAAGTCACGAGAAGAGGAAAGAAAGTAAGAAATAAAGAAAGGGAAGGGAGAGAGAGAGAGAGAGAGAGTTAAAACGATACAGTGCAGCACTGCTGCTGCTTGGGCCAACTTTTCTATAGTGTCGCAGTTTCGGTCGAGTTGCTGCTGCTGCTACTTCTGAAATCTATACTCTTTGCACTCTTGCCGCCTCCTGTTTCAACTCCTTATCTTTCAACCATTTTTTAACTTTTAACGGTGTCCTCTATACTTTTTTTTTTATCTGCGATATAAGTTTTAACAGGTTATGGATATAGCTTTAGAAGAAAATATTTAATTTTAATTAAATATCTTAACAAAAAATACATGAATTTTTTTATTTTTTGTATCTTAATAAACTTAAAAAAAATAATAATATTTTGGAATAGTTATTTTCGTAACAAAGGCGCAAAAGGCATGATTCCCGCACGAGTTGTGATCACCACGCACGAGTCATCGGTGAAGTCGATCACGAGTGTGCATCCCACGAGTGCATGTAATGCACGTGGCGAAACCGATGACGAGGTGTGGGGAGATCACACGAGAGAGGGAAGCCTGCGCCCGAGTTGCGAACATAATTTTTTGCAATTTCAAGGGCCGTGCGCAATAGTTACTTTTGCGCATGGTATTTTTTTGCGTGCGCAAAAATTCTTTTTGCGCACGAAATTACAAAAAAAAATTTTTAATGTACTCTATTATATTGTGTTTTATCATCTGTACAAAACAGTTTCTCCTAATATATAATGCTTAAGAAGAAAGAAAAAGACTTTAAAAAGTAAGATAACTTATTAAGAGTCCCATAAGATATTCCATTAAGGTTACAATGAAAGTCACATTAAGGTTACAATGAAAGTCAAGGAGGAGAAGGAGAAGAAGTTAACTAACGACATCCGCAGAATAATTTTTCTCAATGACCTTATTTCTACAAAACGCAACTCTCTATATCTTTATCTCTCTTTTTCCAATTTACCAAAATCTTGAAAAATTAATTTATAAAATTTAACCATTTAAATTTAAATTAAATATAAAAAAATATTAAATTCAATTAATAAAATATATCCATAATAAAATTTAAAAAAAAGAGAGCTGACACATTTAAGAAAAAAAAAAATAAGAAGCCTAAGAAAGCTAAAGAGCACGCAGCTCAGCTATTATTTCGTTGCTCTTTCTCTGTACACACACATACACAGAGAGCGAGAGCTGCATTCAGTTTCCAACATCCCATTCCGTTAATTTCATACCCGTTCTCTACTTTCTCT
>JAPYZE010001009.1:0-27230 GCA_030522805.1 Leptomastidea abnormis
CTCGCCGACAGGAGGCCGGGAGAGGGACAGTTCTGTCCTTTTCTTTCTTTAAAAATTGTGGCTACACTGGCGGGAAGTGGGGGGACTACCATTTGATCTCTTCGGAGGAGGCGCTCATACAATTTCAATTGAACTTCACTTGGTAAGTTCGTTCAATTCTACAATTATCAAATTAAGACTCATATTAATTTAAAAATATTATTAAATAATATGAAATTAAAGGAGTGAATAAAATATAAAATTTGATATTATTGTATTTTTTCCATATTAAAGCTTTAAGTAGTCATAAAGGATTAATTTTACTAGAATAATTTGATCAAACTCATTTTTTTTAAGTCCACATTACCGGAAAGTTGAAAATTAATACTATTTAAACATTTGCCTTTAGTTTCAGAAGTTCGCCTTGAAAGCATTAATAATTGAACCACTAAGCTCTTCTACAATTCAACTAATTTCTACACGTTTGAATTTCACACACACATGCAAATATTCATTGAATTTCAAACTATTTACGAAAAAAAATTGATGAAATTCAAAATTATTTTTACTAGTTTTTTGCATAATCCATAATTTTTATTGGACAAAAGTAATAAAAACTAAGTCTCTTTTCATTAAAATTAAACTTATACTGCAGAAAGATTAAAAACTTCTTATCGCATGTGAATGTCTGACCTTACACTGATATTAACTACTTAAAATTAACGAAATTACGTCATTTTATCTATAAGACTTGCAGTTAAGTAAAATATAGAATACAATATCAAAGATCAAATTTTAAATCTCTTTATTAAAGAAATATGTTTAATATGTGTTACAAAATTATTTTATAATTAAAATTAAAATAATTAAATTTGTGATAATATCGTATTCAGTTGATGACATATAAAATACTCAATCAAGTTTTACTATAAATAAATTATAAAATTATTTTTAAATCTTCAAAATTTATTTTTCATTGTAATATATTAATTAATTAAAAAATATGATTTGATTATATGCATTTCAATTTGTTTTTTGTATGTGCAAAATAATAAAATATTCATTTACGCGATTCTTAGTAATTGCAAAATATCCAATTAACATTTAGATACAAACAATTAAAAATAATTGTAAAAAAAGTCGTTAAAACTCTTATTTATGCAAATATCAGTACGTAATATTAAGAATTGACTTTTAAATAAAAATTTTATGTACAATAAAATAAAATTTAATATTAAACGTTGTAAAAGTATTACACTATTAAAGTGGATATCGCAAGCTTTGCAAATCGCTCTCTGAAAGCTAACGATAAGAAAAGTGTAGTAGAATTCGCACGAAATCTTCAAAAAAACTTTTTAAAACTTCAATAACAAAAACTTATGGCTCTCTCTCTCTAACGTTTGATGTGGTTTGTAAGGAAATTTCATTCAACTAGGTTTCTTACTTTTTAAAAGTTAAAAAAAAAAGATCTTTTAATTACTTGAAATCCCATGCAGTTGTCCTCGGCACTTAAAGGTTTTCTTTTTATTAAATTTAAGTTTTAATTAAGTCGCTGTAAAGATCGCAAGATTAAATTTTTTTTGTAAAAGAGTATTTGGTTTAAGAGTAGTATTATAGTATTTAATAAAATAGTATTAATTATTTCAATGCTTATAGTATACTTCAAAAAAATTTTTTTTCAATTTTGAATGATCAATCTTCAATTTTCTCAAAACCTAAAAATCAAACATTCGATTTTACTCAAATTCAAATACCCAATTTTTACAGTCTCAAAATTTCAGATAGAATCACACATTTTTTTATATTTTTATCATAGCGAGCTTTTCATTCACGCGAAAGAAGCGCACCACATGCAAACAAGCGAAGAGCTAGAATATAGTATATAATATATATGCAAGACTTGGCAAGACGAAGTTGGAATGCAGCTTTGAAAGCTCAGCGAGTAGGAAAAGAAGGTAGGTGTAAAAGGAGAAGAAGGTGAGATTCGCGCTAGATTCCGTTGGCGCGTGAAGTGTGTATGTAAGCACTTGCACTGCTTATCCGTAAAAGGTCACGTGCGAGTGTCTACGGCGCTATACGGATATGTGTATGTTTGTATGTATGTATTTGTAAAGGAAAGATCACGACTGAATTTTTGTAGGTAGGATGGTAGGATGCAAAGATAGGTCAACGTTCGCGTTCGTAGGAAGTGGCATTTATTATTAAAATTTCTCGTTTATGTTAAATATAAATATATATGCTAATATCTGAATAAAATTATTTCTTTAAATTTTAATAACGAGAAAACTTGAGAATTTTTTCATATATTTATTTTAGAATTTTGTTAAACTGATATTAAATTAATCATCGTAATTAAATTTTATCAAACGTGTAATCTTATTTCAATTACTTTATTACTTACAAAACCGATGAGATCATCATAACCTCAACCAACAAATAAAATATAAAAAAGCTCTTTTTCTCACTTACACAAAAAAAAAACATAATGAAAAAGAAAAAAGTAGAAAATTACGCAACGGAAATAAAAGCTCATTTTATTTATGCCAGAGCCATCAAAAGTCAATTCCGTAAAGGAGAAAGACGAAGTAAACGAGAAGGGTGGTTCGAATTTAAATGCAGCCTTGGCATTACGAGAGGAAGTGAGAGAGAGAGAGACGCGCTGAAGCGCCATATTCCCGACTGACAAGCATTTCCCGCGCGACACTATACTTCTCTCTCCATCCTTTTCCTTCGCTCAACATCTCGTCGCCGAGGAATTAAGCAGGCCATAACGAGCAAACGGAAGTAAGCTCAAGAGAGAGAGAGAGAGAGAGAGAGAGAGAGAGAGAGAGAGAGAGAGAGAAAGAGAAAGAGAGAAAGAGAAAGCTAGCTATGTGCTTTAAGGGCATAAAGTTTCCAGTCCTACTCGATTCCTCGAAACACTCGCGTAAGCGGATGGGCCAAGCGAGTGTTGGCTCTCTTATTCGCTATACGCAACGAATAGTCCAAGAGAGAGATGAGAAAGGGGATCAAGGACCGTAGTCATAAAGTTCGAGTTATTGCTCGTTTGGCAAGTAAAACCGAGGGATTAATGTTTACGCCTCTAAGGGTATTATTATTGCCCTCCTTCCGAACTTCTTAATTTTCGTCTTTGTATAATACGTTTCTTGTGACTGAATAATGGTATATGCAGATTTTTTGGAAAGAGATGAAACAATGATTTAGCTTTGTGATTTTAATATACGATATTGATTTTTGATGTATAACTGTTGATAATATTGATTATTGCAATATTGTTTATTTTGGTGTGTGTATGTGTGTGTGTGTGTGTGTGTGTGTGTGTGTGTGTGTGTGTGTTTAAGCATTTCATAGTTGTATGTTACTGTTTATGAAATAACTACTGAATTCTAGGGTAAATAGTTATACTATTGACGTATGTGACGTAATTTTGAACAGTTACATCATTTATGTACTGATTTACGTATATGTCCAGTTCATATATGAAATTCAAAGTCAATAACGAGTTGATAAAATTGATGTAAAATGTTGTCGATGAAAATTTTGTTAATTTGAATTTTTATGAAAATAAACTGACCAAATTATTCAAAAATTAAGAAAAAAATAAATATTACAAATGCCGAAAATTTAAATTAATTTCCTTTTTAATATACTTTATTTTGTTAAGAGATAGAGCGATATACATTTACGTATTTAAAATTCTAAAGGAGGCCGTAAATCGAGTAAAGTACAATTACGACAAAATTGGCAAACGCCTAATGTCTTACTGGAATTGAACTTCTCAATGTGCGCGCGAATGTGTTTCAGAAGCTCACCGATGCAAACCAAGACAATTCGCTGCAAATAAGTGTAAGGTGCCAACTGTATAGCTTTATCTCTTTGTCTTTCCTTCTACATTTCAAGCCTATCTATCTATAGTCGTAAAATCATTACTCTTAATTCAATTTATTTTCTGCTGACTACTTTCATTGAAGATTTCGATTTACTATTTTATTCTCTTCTATTTTATTTTTGTCATTTCTAACGTTATTCCATTAAAAATTATCTTTTATTATACATTTTTATAGAAGAAAAAAAAATTACAAAATTTAAACTAAATCTATTTATCATAATATCCATATGCTAAATCAATTAAACAAATCATTACCATCATCATCATCATCATTAATCAAACAAACGATACAGCAATGAAAATAAAAAAAAACGTCAAAAATCGATATCAATCAAAGTACCAGCTGAAATAGCACATTATTAATAAGCCGCATAAATCAAATCCCAACAGTACAACATAGAATTTCAATCGTACGAGAAGAGAGAAAGCTATGATGTGGGGGGGGGGGGGGGGGTTAGAGAGAGAAAGTGAGCTTTTGGTCTCATTGGTCAGCTTTAAAATTACGCATACATACATACATACATACATACATACGCATACATACATACATAGTCCTGGGTATTAACAAGAGTGAGGGGGTAGAAATAGGGGATTGTAGAGTAAGCAAAGCCCATAGCAATATGCCAAAGCCGCGAAACGTGAAAGATATCTCATTAAACGTCATTAGCAGTATGGCACTTCTCTACATACATATATATCTATCTATCTATCTATCTATCTATCTCTTCCCACATTTGATATTATATATATTGAGTATAGAGAAAGACAGAGAGAGAGAGATTACATAGACTTGATCTAGATATCCTTAGCCAGGATGGAAAACATAATGCGCGTGCTCGCGAGCTATAATTACGCGCGAGCTGCACGTTCTGCATTTACGTAAGCTTGCGTTAGGCTCTCCAATCGTGTGACCCGTTACCAACACGTGTATATTATTATGTTTAGAAGAGGTATGGAATGGTAGAGCTTGCGTTTCGATTTCCTATATATATTATGCGTAGGGATTTTGACGAGCGATATGTGATATATTCGAGTTTTAGTATGTGATAGTATGTGTATGTGTGTGGATACAATTGGATGACGTTAATGAGATTAATAATGATGTGGTATAGAGTATATGTAGGAATTTATCATTAATTTTTGTTTTAATAATTTTTTTCTTTTTTTTTTGGTGGGAAGTTAAGTAATAATGGGTTATTTGAGTTGTTGATTTATTTTAATCGCTTGGAACAAGTATAAAACAGTGTCAGATCGCTAAGAAAAAAAAAAGTAAAAAAGAAAAAATAAAGGATCTAACTAAATAGACGAATTTTTGAGATTGATAGCGAGTTCACGAGGTGGATTTTTAGAAATATAGGGGGAAAGGAAGAAGTTTTAGTTCGCGTCATTTGAAAGTGAAAAAGCGTACAGTTGTGACTCCAATGTCCGTTCTATATATAGCAAGAAGAAAAGAGCTAAGAATAAGAAAGTAGAAGAAGGTCTAGAAACTAAAACATCGCGTAATAAATGGCTAGCTCTTAGCCAAGAAATTGCAGACCATAGCGGTGCTCTTTCGCTAGCCCATATCCGCTAGAAAACGCGTACTTCTAACTTCCCCCCCCCCCCCAAATTTCCGTGTGTCCTTCTTCTTCTTCTTCTTCTTTTTTTTTCTTTCTTATCTTGTAAGATTGGAACTGCCGACACGTGGAATAACCATTTCACATATATATGTGGAGGTTGAAAAAAAAAGGAAAAAGAAAAAAAAATGAAGAAGGTGAGTTTGACGAGCGCATTTCCTTGATACTATATGAGTGCAGAAGGTGTGTTTCTCCTGAGTTTTTAGATCTAAATTTACGACGAAGATCGTTGTTTGTAATGTTAGATGTTGGTTTTATGCAATAAAATTTTTTATGGAGTACGAGCATCGTGAGTTTTTTGTAAGACTGAGAGCGTAAAATCTTGTAGTTTTTTTGGGAGGAGGGTTTTGCGTATTACTGTTTTAGAACCTCAAATGAAGAATTTCGAGATATTAGATAAATAAAAACAAACATGCTGTAAAATAAGCTGATTTTTATTTTAAGTAAATGTTTTGTTTTTTTTTTTTTATTTTGAAGTTTATTAAAAATAATTTTACCAAGTTGAAATTTTCTAAAATTTTAAATGAAATATAAAATTGCAAATTTGATGAATTTCAACTACAAACTGTACGCAGTTATGTTTTTTACGAGAAAATTACAAAACTTATATTAAAATTTAACATTCGTACTCTGTGTATATATAAAATAAATTTTTCCAACTGTCAATATTAAATATTCGATAAAATTTCTTATTTGAAAATATTTCGTTTCAATCAATTGATTTAAAGCTGCTGTTTTCAATTTCAGTAGAATAATCCGTATATGGTCAGACGTAACACATCAAATTCTATTCTGACTTGTTATTTTCAATATTAAACAAAACTATTTCTTGATTTGAAAAGTAAATAAAAAAAATAACATTTTTAACTTTTTATTTTAAAATCTATAAAAAAAAAGATACAATTCAACTAACAACATTATTCCCAATTAAAAAAAAAAATACATCTTTACAAAAGTACAAGTAAAAGCAAAGCAATTACATTGGAAAATCAAAGTCCACGAGGAAAACAGAAAAACAAACATATATATATATACAAAAGTATCGAAAGGTCGGTAGGACACGTAAAAGCCGGGCGTAAAAAGATCATAAAAAAAAGGGAAGAGAGAGAGAGAGAGCCAGAAAAAGAAAGACAAGTACATACGAAATAAAAGTTCTCTGTCTCTCAACTCTAAGACAAGCACGTGGTAGATCCAAGAGACGTTTTTTTTTTCCCCACGATCACGCGCGCTCGTCAACGAGTAGAAATGGTCTTCTTACTCCTTCTGATATAGCAAGAGAGCCATCAAGAGAAAAAGAAGAAAAAGAAAAAAAAACTCGCATTACAAGTGTCACTGAATCATATAGAATAGGTACCTTCTATATATTATTCGATATGGGGTCACATAGATTTTGCGGTATAAAACGCGTAAAAGTGAGCCATCGAAAGAAATCGAGCGAGCTTACGATATATCGGCTATTAATCTCGACGCAGTTAGATATTTCGTATATAAAGAGAAAGAGAAAGAGGATGCTGATATTGTTGAACCATTTCAGTTGTCGTAGCCTTGCTTTTTTTTTATCTTTCATTTCCAATACGACCTCTTTCTCGGAGAGAGAATCGAAAGTCGAGAGATTTCGATTCGATTCGAGGCAACTATACTCGGTATCTAGATGAGAAATCGGGATTTGTAATAACATCGGGAATCGAAGAGAAGGGAAAGAGAGTGGAGCTTATGTATGAACCATTGATCTTTCCAAACTGAGCAGACGAACTTTCAAGTAACTTTAGATAATAGTTTTCGTTTCTAATGAACTGGAAGTGAAATTCGTAGTATAATGTGTTTTCTATGTTATAGTAGAATATGATAATATCTTTCGTATCATAAACCTCTTGATACTAATTAATATTGAGAACTATATTATTAATAGATGCGATTATTTTAATTAAAATTCTTTTTTTTGGTTCTCACAAATTTCTCTAAAACACAGTTTTGTAATTTTAAGTTAAAATAAACGATAAAAGATTAAACTATTACAAAAAAAAATTAAAATTTGTATTCAAATAAAAACATAAACATCCAAGAATACATAAAATATCCATAACTCGATTTATTACTTGGAAAATCACGCATAAATATTTTATATTAGTTCATAACGTTTGCAGTTTAGATTCGATACGATAGACGCGAACTACTTCTCTCATTCGCAGAATATCCTAGAATCGTCATATATAAGAAACGAAGGATCATAAAAAAAAATTTTCCATCTCTTTTTCTGCGTTTTACTGCCACTCAACGTAACCCAGCAATTATTGAACAGAAAAAAAAGAAAAATACGGATGTGTCTTCGTAAAAAAAAGAAGCGAAGAAGAAAACAAATCACTAGTGAATGTATGTATATACAACTATATACTATAGTCGACATAGGAATGTGAATCGTATCTATTGCACTATACTTTCAACATACAACCGCTTTGTTGAGCTCAGTTTGACAAAAGACCAAAGATGCCTTTGTTGTGTTGCCTTGGAAAATCTCTCTCGGTACACTCGTTTGATTTGCTTTGGAACGCGTTAGAGCGTGTAGTGAAAGAAAGACAGAGTGAGTGCGAGAGAGAGAGAGAGAGAGAGAGAAAGAGAAAGTATAGCTGAAAAGTCGTAGAAAAATTTAATTTATAGTTATTTGATTTCACGATTTCATCGAATAGAAAAAAAAAATGTCAAAGGATATCAATCAATTTATTGTCATTTTAATTGCCCGAAGTGAGACCATTAAATGTCACACCAATTTTTTTTTTTTTTATTTTAACACGAAAAATAGCACGTGAATTCCTTTTTCCAATACCATTCGATATACTTTTTTTTTAATTTATGCACTTCAACACTTCTAGCATCCGTGACACTAAAGCTACATCAGTTCAACAAAAAAGAAACAAATTTTCTTCGAAACACAACACCAACAGTAAAAACTTGAAAAAAAAGCTCTACCTCGATCTCTGCTTACACGCGGTCGAACATTTGCTGAGCAAAGTAACGTAAATCCAAAAAAATCTTTGAAGTTCCAGTAAGAGAATCTTTTTTCTCTCTCTCTCTCTCTTACTTTCTATCCTCTTTTGCCTTTACGGTAGGTGAATGATCGCTTTGCTTTAACTTTAATCTCGATGTGCATGTGCTTTTTCGCTAGAAGCTGCAGTTTCGCTCTCTTTCAGAAATTGAATCGCGTGCAAGTACACACACAGCGAGTTTTCTTTACATAAAAAAAAAATAAAATAAAATAAACAACTTTGTGGAATAGCGAGAAGGGATGATTCTTTTCTTTTGAGAAAAAATTGAGAAGGGATAAAAGAAAATGTAGACATTTGTTGAAAATCAAGTGTATTTTAATAATGTTATTCGTTTTAAGAATAAATTTTCTGTGAAATATTTTTTAAAATGGAAATTGTATTATTTGAAATTTTGAATTAATTTTTAAATTGCTTAAAAAATTAGATTACGAATAAATTAAAAACTTGAATAAAACTTCTTTAATTTTATTAATTATTTACGTATGTACTCTGTTTAACTTTAATTGATATCCATTATACTCATATCACTTTAATTCATTACAAAAATGGGAAATACATAATGAAAATGCTTTTTTCGTAAATTAAAAAATAATTTTCTTCAACCAAACATTAAAATACATTATTAAAATACATTTGTATGAAAAACAAATACTAATTTAATAATACTTCAAATTTTGAAATAATAAACGTAAACGTCAACATTATACGAAATTTTCACAAAATAAATAAACGCCAAACTGTTTAAAACAAAAATATACACATAAAATACAACAAAAAAACATTCATTTAAATGCACAAAATAATAAACAAAAAAAAAAGTAATAAACATAAAAAATGAAAAATAATTGATACACTCGATAGTTTCCTTCGAACGAATCCGTCACACATCAAAAGCAAAATTAATTCAATCATCTCTCCGAAGTTTATCGTGCGCGCAAAGCTTAATTCGTTCGTGCACAACGACGCCCAGTCATTGTTTTCTCTCTCATCGAGTTTCTCCCTTTCTTCCCTCCTCCCCCCTTCCTCCTTTTCCAACTCTATACTCTTGTCGACGAAAATAATTAAGTTGACGTTATAACCTATATGTATATATGTAGAGTACACGTGACGAGATAGAGAGACAGATATAGAGAGGAGATAGCAACGCGTTTATATATCTCTCGTATATAGCTGTAACGATTTAATGAAATACACCTCTGACATATACACATGCATACATATACAAGTTCGTATATATGCAAGCTCGACCGATTCATCGGCAATTACGCAAGCTCGCACCAATGGAGAGAAGCACATAGCAGCAATGGCATCGATGTATACTCGATTTTACGAAGCGAGAGAGAGAGAGAGAGAGAGAGAGAAAAGTGAGAGAGAACGACTCTCGAATTATAAACGTGAAGCTTTTCGGATGAGTGGAAAACGTCGCCTACTACTACTACTACTACTATATGACTCGTCATTTTTGACGAGTTTTCACGGACGTATAAAAGGGAATTCCATTATATTTTGGTTTATATCAGTCGACTCGGTTTTCCCGTTATAAATCCCGGACTTTTTTTGATTAATTAAAGCGAGGAGCTTTTGTGCTACGTTAATTGAGTTCGATAATGCAATGTGTATATATGTGTTGGTTCTCTTGTTTAAGTATTTACCGAGTTTCTATTATCGTGGATTTTCTCAAATAAGTATTTTTATTTTGTAATTTTATGTATGTATGGGTCAAACAAAAATAAAAATTTATCGTTCGTTCAAACATAAATAAATAAAAATAGTAATTTATTTTGAAGATTATTTCGAATCGACACTTTTTAGATTACTGCATTCATTAAGTAAGCGAAAACAATACTTGATAAAAATAAAAAATGAAATATAAGAAAGAGTAGTTAGAAAGAGAGTACAAGTTAACTACGTTATTAATGTAAAAGCTTAAAATATCAAGCCGCTAAAAATGCGTTTGTCTTTTTTTTTTTTAATTTTTTTTTATCATCATCCAGTTCTGGGTTAGTATAAAGGTCTCGTAGTAGCTTGCCTAATGAATTTATGCACCTACGCCAAAAGAAAGCAAAACAAAAAAAAGAAAAAAATCTTTAAAAGCTCCGACCGCAGAAAACAATGACTAATGCCACCCCAACAAATAGAAGCATTATATTCGAGTGGCGAAAAAACGAGCGTTGAGATAAGAAGCACCAGAGTAAAAGAAAATAAAAAAAAAAGAAAAAAGTAAAAATAAATAAAAAATACAGGCGACAAAAGAGAACAAGAGAGAAAGAGGAAAAAGTGCGCATACCGTGTGCGCGGTATATATAAAAGTAAAGCCAAGCGACACTGGTGCGCAGCAAGCGAAAAATTTCTCTCCAGCCAAATTTTGTTGCAATTGTAAACCTCTTTCTCTCTATATCTGCGCTTTTTCCTATCTTCAAAGGAAAAAGCACCACTGGGAAACCTTCGCGAGCACTTGGGAGTTTAACTGACCCGAAAGGGAGCACTCCGATTTTCACGTTTGTCCAGTGTTTAGTATTATATAGTTGGGTAAAATAAAAAGAAGCAAAAAAAAGGGGGGAAAGGTAACTTGAGGTTAAAATGGATGGACACGAAAAGATATAAATATAAAAGTAAAAATAAAAGGATGAAAATGGTAAATTTTAGCATGGGGTAATAGCAAAGCCGATGTTGTGGTGCGGGCTCTTAATCATTTCACTTGTACGGCTCTTATTGTCCTGAACTTTACGGAAGGAGAAGGTTTGAGCTCTTTTCGTTTTATTTTCTCTCTCTTTCTCTTAAATTTATATACGACGTTCTTGCTGCTGACCACTGCCTCATTAGTCTAACTTATTAATTGCCAAGCGACTTATGAATGCAAAAGTGAGAAATTATTATATTTTTTTTTCTTTATTTTAATTTAATTTACGCCAGCATAAATTTATTGTTCATTTTATTGTTTTGACGATTAGTAGAATTGTTTATTTATGTATATAAATTTATGTATTTTTTATCTATTTATTTATTAATTAACTAGCTAATTTAAATTATATTTTTGTAAAAAAAAATCAAGTTTTAATTAAAGTTTATTTGTTATTGATATTTTGAAGATGAATATAAAAGAAAAAATAAAATAATTGAAAATGTTAAAAGTTGTTGATAAACATATAATATTTCATATGTGGGATTGAGTAAAAAGCAGTTATATTGATTCAGAATAACGTTTAAACTTTAGTGAACTCAGTAGTTTGAAGTCAATGCAATTTAGCAGAGCTTACAGACACAGTTAAGCATTTTCTTATATTGGTGAACTTCTCGATTTTGTTTTCTCTCTTACTCTATGAAATTAGCAAACTTCCGAGAGTAAGATGAAGAAAATTGAATTGATAAAAAATAAAAAAAAAAATAAAAAAAAGTTTAATAATCGTAAGAGATCTTGCGTACTAATTTAAGATGATCAACTTGAATGTCTAAAGAATAGCCTATCAAACTTACAAAATGGCCTATTTACACTTCATTAATTTATTAAAGTCCTTTTACTTTGAACAAAAGGCTCCTTTGCAGATCGGGCGTACAATTTTAATTACAGAAAGAGAGTATAAATTATTAAAGCAAGGATTCAATTACCTTTTTTTTTGTTTTACTGAAAAATAGTTAATTATAAAGTTATCGTTTTAATAACAAGTTTATGAAATATTCTCTTTTTCTAATTTTATTTTATTCTTCACTTATTTAAGTATTTGAAAATTACATAACGTTTAAGTAGTAATACTTGATTATGGTCAGACCAAAAGAACATTATTTAATAAAATATACTCATAAATATACTTTTTAGAAATATCATACACGCGTTTTCCTTTTAAGTAGTAACATCAATGTACGGTCAGACATCGATCAAAATACAAAAAAAAGAATGTAATCTAAAAAGAAAATCAAAGACACATACCTGTAACGTGCTGGGAAATAAGCAAGAGTTATTTAGATGATTATTGATAAGAGTCGGATCCTTGGTACTACATCTGCCGTTACTATCAACGGTAGCACGTCCATATCGTGCAACCGTCACCAATATCGCCGATCCAATCGGACACTTGAGCTCCATCTTCTCCTCGTTGCAGGTGACTTGCTGGTATACCTTTAGTGTGCCTGACAACAGAGCTGCATCGTCAGAGTACAAAAGTAAACACGCGTGTATTTAAACGACGAAGATTAATGTTCACCAATTTTTTTTTTCGATTACATGCGAGTTTTTTAAGGTGTTGAGATTTAGATGGATTTAGAGGAGATTATTGAGTGATTGAGTATGTGATTTATTGAAAGATTTTTTATTTGATTTTAGAAAAAGAATTAGTAAGGAATTTTTTAAATTAGAGGGAAAGTAAAAAAGAAGTATTTATAAAGTAACAAAAGTTTTTTTGGAATAATTATTGTTGATGATTGAATAGGTTGGCATGCAGTGAGCGAGAATTTAGCATAAAATTAATTATTTATAATTATCGAAACGGTTAGCATGTAAAAGTGCGTATGTATATAAATTTGCAAGGCACAATGATAAAATGTGTCGCAAGCATACAAAAAGGCGTGAAAACGTTAATTATTTCAATTCCAGCCAACCCCAGCCCTCCCAAAAAAACAGTGAAAACATAATTATCGTCACGGTCATTTGTTAATCCGAAACATTATCACACGCAGAGAGAAATGCATTTGCAACGTTGACATTTTAACGTATTTCATGAAAATTAATAATTATCATAAGCAGAAAGAGAAAGAGTGAGAGAGGGAGAGAGAGAGAAAGAAAGAGAAGGAAGAGGATAAATGGTATAAAGCGTTGTCATTTATTATTTTTCGCCATCGTCATTTTCGGTAACGATAATCGTGTGTGCGTATGCGCGTAAGAGATCGAAAGCGTTATGATGAAATTAATTGAAATGTCATGGAGTGTATACATGTATAAGGGTCAGAGAAAGGTAGGTAGGTAGGTAGTAGAATATGTGCGAGCGACAGGCCGTGAATTTTCGTGCGAATGATTGATGTGTTAAAAGTAAAGTAAAGTAAAATCGGTTAAGTTGAGGAAGAAAACAAAAATAGAAGAGAAGAAAAAAAATAAACAAGTAATAATTATTAGTGGGAATAAAAAAGAATTTTTTTTGAAATTTGGATACCACAGGATGGGAATGAAGTTGGAATATTTGCATGCGGATAATGTTGATACGTGTATTAAAATTTGTGCATATCGACGATATGTGCAACGGTTGATTGTTATGACGAGAAAATTTAGCGGTTGTAATGTCCGTTTCCGTTAACCACAATCCCCCAGTTATTTCGTGGGGATATTCATGTATACGTGTATGTGTGGATGTTTTTAGAGGAGACCAACCAATCACCAGGTGCAATATCATCATCATCATCAGTAGAGTGCGAGGTTCATTTTTGTTCGACGACGATATTATTTTTCATCGATCATCGTTGTGTGCAGCAGTGACATGAAAAAAAAAAACAAGAGAAAAAGAAAAATATGTTCGTTAGTAAAATTCATCGTTATACCAGTATTATTTATATTTTGTTGATATACATAATTATTATTATTTACATTTTATTATTTTTATTCTTATGTTTAAAATTATTAATTTATAAACTTAATCAAGAGGATGCATTGGAATTATTAATAATTCAATCAATTTCATATTGTAATACCTGAGAATTAAACTTTCAGTACATAATTAACAGGATAAAATGACCTCAATGTACACAACATTTAGAACAGTATTATATGTCATTCTAAAGCTTAAATCTAAATTTATTGGATTTCAAATACGTTACTCTAATAAGCCATTTACAAATCCTATGATACCTATTTAACATTTATTTAACGAACGATTACGTTTGAATGTACCTGTTATAATATGTTGATTTTGAGGGTGTCGAGTTGAAAAGAAACTAAATATCACTAATCGTGTATTAGTTAGTTAGAAACAGTATTATAACAACATGATTGTTACGATAATAGGTTTATGTGCAACTGAATCTTGTGTAATGTTTGAATTACAAAGGTATTATAACACATTGGAATAAAACAATATCATCGTAGAGTCGATAAATCTTTAACAATTGAAAAAAAAAAATATTTTGAATTGAAAATTTTAATTAATATTGACCATAATTAAGATAAAACATTATTGACGCATAAAGCTTTATCACAAAGTAGATACCTTTATTCATAATAACCTATCTTTTTCCAAAAATGCAATTTACATATTTGATAAAACTCATTATTTGCCATTAATAATTTGTCAATAATTAATAAACCCAATATTTACACATATCACATGAAAAAAAAATAAAAACAATAATAATAAACAAGCTTCGGTTCACTGAAAATTCACACTTTAATCTTCATCAGCTCATAAAATATAACCAGTTATATTACCAAAAATGTGTGTGTGTAGATATAAATATATATTTCACACAGATTAAAAATTAAAAAAAATAAAAAACAAGTCCCGATAACGCATTCACATATCAAGAGATGCATTTATTTAGAGGCTCACCCAAAAATATTCAGTCTATACAAGCCCAAATACGTAATTTACCCTCAGTAAAAATCACACATCAGAGGATTTTCTCCAATTTTATTATTTTTTTTTTATAACGATATCTCGTACCAGAGAGTAAAGAGTTTATACGATACAGTTATATAAAAAGAGAGAGAGAGAGAGAGAGAGAGAGAGAGAATGAGTAGAAAATTTCGAGGCCGCGGTTCTCATAAATTTACGAGCGTATTATGGTAATTCATTAGCGTAACAGGCGCAAGCACGCGCTACTCTCGGAGAAACACCAAGCCGAGTAGTGTAGTGCGTTATTTACGATGAACCGCAATAAAAAAAAAAACAGAGGAGGGGGTGGTTAGGTCAAAGAAGAGAGAGGTAGAAAAAAGTAATTCGAATGGAGAGAGAGAGAGAGAGAGAGAGAGAGAGAGAGAGGAAGGATTCGCGGAGGTATAACAGCTTACTGTATACTCCCTATTTCGATATAGACGGTTAGTCTTTTACTCTACTCTCTCCTTCGTTCTATCTCCGCTCATGCGTATAATGAAAAAAAAAAAAAAAGAAAACTTGAGAGTAAAGTCCAAGCGTGTTGCTGTGTATTGTAGTTGTCGTTAAAGAAATTGCTTTTATTGCGTATATTAACAACACACATACACACACACACTGTGAATCCTGTTAATTTCTTTATTTTTTTTTTATGGATTTTCCACGCGAATGTGTCGAGCGCACGAATGTATTTTATTTAGCAATTAAAACTCGCGAAGTTAACGCGATTCTACTACGCTATATGAACTTTTTTTTTTTTTAACTCGGCTTGAATCGCATCTTCTCATCTGTCGATAGATGTATGGAAAAAAGAGGTCTGTCTCTTTCTTTCTTTTTTATCGTTATAAAAAGTCAATTAAAATTTTTCTTTCGTAATAAGTTTTTGTTTTTAAAAAATAAAAAAAAAAGAAGAGGTAGAGAGAAAGAGAGCTTTTAAAAGAAAATTGAATTGACAATTTGAATGTGAATGTTTCTTGAACAATATAATATTATAGCGTTAAGTATACGAAAGAAGATAAAAAAATAAATAAAAAAAGGATATTTCGTTTTTCATCATTGTCGCACACAGTTTCGCTTGACTGAATAATCGAATAATTGTAAGGTCGATGGACCGAAAACGTTTGAAACGAATAAATTAATTGTCGTGCTTGAATACAACTCAAAAAAAAAAGAGAAGAAAAAAATATATATATAAATAAAAATAAGAGATAAAGATATAAAGAAAGGTACTCGTTGAGAATAAATAAATAAAAAAAAGTACAAATTGCATTTTACCGAATAGAATTACAGAGAGATCGCATCTATATAACAGCTCATCCAGAAAAAAAAGAATTTCTCTCCTTTGTTGTCACAAGGAATACAGATCGTATAATCGCAAGTTTTGTAAAAGGAACAAAAAAATTAAAGAAAAGAAAAGAACGACATTGAAGAAAAAAGGTAAAATCGAAGTTAAAAAAAAAAATAAAAGATAAAGTAGAGTCTCGCAATAATAAAATTACTTCGAACGCGATTAATGCATTGGACAAAAGACTCTTCCTCCAATTTCCCCTTCTTCCAAGAATCTCAAGCATTCACTATAGCTCTGCAAAACCAAATAATTACAGCCAAACACTTTTCTTCCGTGTCCAGCTTTCTTTTTCGCACTTTTCGCCTTCTCTACCTTTCTCTTTATCCCTTTCTCTATCAACCCCCTCCCCCTATTTGGTGTGCACCTATTGTATACGTAAAAGGGGGACTTAGCAGTTGGAAACAATGCGGCTCATTGGCTTCGTTGTCGGTCTCGCCCGAGCGCCACGGCTAACGAGAACGATTAGATTAAGGCGAACGAGCAACAATGGCCGCGAGTTAACGGCGATCGACAGTGAGAGAGAGAGAGAGAGAGAGAGAGAGAGAGAGAGAGAGAGAGAGAGAGAGAGAGAGAGAGAGAACAGCTTTCCAATTCACCCGCTCTCTTTTGTTCTTCTGAAATAAATGCGAGAGTGAAGTTTCGGTACTGGAGATTGGGCTCTCTTGACTGAATGGAGTAGATAGACAACCGATGAGGTGGGCTTTTTTGAATTGACTTTGGTTAAATTTCTTTCTTTTTTTTATTTCTGTTTTTTTTTAAGGTTAATGTGCGGTTGATTTGATCGAATTTGAATTTTTTGGGTGATAGAGCTTGCAAGAGAGAGAAATAGAGCTTGCATACTTTTTGACTTTGAGTGAGTCGTAAATTTATTATTTTTATGATTATTCAAATTGTTTTTATACGATTTTTTACAACGATTGTTAAAACACAGTTATATATTTTTTTTAAATAAAACTGATGGACATGGTAAAAAAAAAAATAACTTTTGGGTATGTATGTACGATAATAAAGTTTATAAAAATAAAAAAAGAAAATACAATTGTAAATATAAAATGTTACAAAATTGAAAAACAACAGATTTTATTTTTGCTTTTGAATTGTACATCGTTGAGTCCGTATCATCATTTATTTGTTGAAAATAAATGAATTCCTGTACGGACACGTAAATTACATTGTGAATTTTATTAACAATAATATTAACATGCTAAACAATGAAAATTTTTAATATACCTATAACTGCTTATTTTTCTATATATTCCCTTATATTTTAAAATAAATTATAATTTGACGATAAACATATTTTTTTTTTCAAAATCATTGTAATCAAAACAATCAACAACTTTTAAACAATACTTACAACCACTTCTGATACATTTCCTTCTTATAATAAAATTCTTTCTTTCTAAAACGATCCTATTCAAGGGGGTTTTCACTCGTGAAATCGATTTTCATTTTAACGTGTGAAATCAGTGAAATCGATTTGAAATCGGTGATTACTGAGCCGTTTAAAATGCATTGAAATCGCTTGAAATCGCTTGAAATCGATTTCAAAGTGAAAACCCCCTTGATCCTATTCCATACTACTCCCTTAAAAACTATCTTCCAATCCTTCAAACTTTTCTCTTTCTCTAACATTCCCATCCCAAAGAAATTCAACAAATCATCTCGCTTACCTACATCACCTCCACTCCCGATCTTCTTCCTCTTCACAACTTCATCTTTCACATGCAGCACAATTTTTCTCTTAAACGTGTTCATCAATAGATCGCTTATACCATCTCCTCCCCCTTCTTTTTTTTTACCAAATACATATCCACACACACACACACAAGTCAAACCATATTTTTCTCTTCGACTTAAAATCATCGAAGAAATTACTCTTACTATTGTAGACAGGTGCTGGACTACTTTCATCTCTCATTATATATAAACTATCTCAATGGAGGTTAATAGCAGCAAAAGAAGTAAGAGAAGAACCGAAGTAGAGCTTGCGGACACGTGCTTAAGCTCACATATAGTATTTCTTTCTCTCTTATACCACACACACACACGTCTTCTTCTCTCTTAGAAGAGATGGAAGGGTGTATACATAGAGGTTTGAAAAAGAAGAAACCACGTGCGCAAGCTCTCTCACGTTATTCGTTTCACGTAACGATAAGGAGAAAGAGAGAGACTGTACGACGGCTTTTACGTTACGATTTTATAGACGCTATTATTCGGTCTGATCGATTGCTTTTAGCTTGTTATGGTTTTTTTTTCTTTCTTTTTTTTGTGGTTTCTAGAGGTATGTCGAAAAGACAATACGGAATGGAATCGTACGTGATATAGATGTAGGTATATAGCTGCAGGTAAAAATGTTTTATTCTTTTATTTATTTTTTTTGTTGTGCCTAAGGAAAAAGGTTGTCAGTATGTCGTTAAATGCATACAGTGTTTAATAAAGTTAGAGCTATTAAAAAGGAAAGTCTGTATGATTCAATAAAATTTAGATTCATTCGACGAATTTTCATCACCTATAAAATCTTTAGGTTAATATATCAGGAACTAAATTTACACATATATGTCAGCATAATAAACCTCAATAACTCCGTATAAAAAAAAAACTAAAATAAGTAAAACTTGTGGAAACACGACGATTCAGCTGCTGAAGGACAAAATGTATTTCCTTGAGGCTATATGGAAACCGGAATTTGCTACTCATTGCGAAGTACATGTATTTGTCATCCACCCTGTATAACTTACGTATATGAACGTCTGTTGAGAGAAGATTTTGTCCCCTTATGTCACCGATTCAGCAAGCCGGAAGTAATCGTTGCTTAAACGTGCGCGAGAGATATTTCCGACGAGAAATCAGTAGAGACTTGTTAAAACGAGAGCTTGATACTAACGTTGTTAGGCTATGAGACCTTAGGGAATTTTTATTTTTTTTTTTTTTATTTTTGGGTTAATGGTTGGTGGTTAAAGTAAGAATTCTGGTAATGAAAGTTGCTTATATTAAAAGCCTATGTTAGATAAGCTTTTTTATTTCAAAAATAAGCTAAAATAATTTTAGAACGATTTTTATTAAAATTAAATATAAAAATTTTAAACAAGCTTATATTATACTCCTTAAAGTATACAATACCAATACAAAGAAAATATAACAACTTTTTATTCTCGCTTCTCACTATAAACTAAAAAAACTTTGTTTACCAACTAAACTCTGAATATATAAAAAAAAAAAGTAAGTAGACACATCTTTCAACACAACTCATACTATAGTAAAAAAAAAAAGTAAATTTTATTGTCATACAGTACGCATCAAAACGTACGCATATCTCACTAGATCTTATACCTCAGTATACTCGCATTTCATTCGCCTACATAGCAAAAGTTAAGCACTTTTGCATTGCAAGCTTCAACAGACTTTTTCGTGAGAAAAGTCATTCGCTCCACGTCATCGCTTCGTCTCTCTCTCTTTTTTTTTTCTATCTTGAATACTCGCATCCGGTTCGTAGAATCGCGCTCGTATAAATTCTTTTATAGTCGGTAGATAGATAGATAGATAGATAGATATGTATAGAGAGAAAGAGTCTGGAGAGTTCGCTTTAAAGGAAGCTTGGAGTTTTCGTCATTTCGTGACTTTATTAATGCAGGCGTGCTTATATAGGAATTGCTGAACTTTATATACTGGGTGAGAATTTATAGGTTGCATTGGGTGAAAATAAACGAGTTGGATAAAAGATTTTTTTTTTTACTTTTTTGAATTGTGATATGTATAGGCTACTTTTATATATGAATTTTATTAAATAAATAATGCAATTAGTTTTGTTGTAGAAAATTATAAATTAAAATTTGGAATACCTGATTAGTATTACGGTTGGTAAATCTGAACTAAAATTTAATGATGGTAAATGAAACCTTTTAATTTAATTAATATGCACTAATAATGTAATAATATACCTATTCATGTTTTATGTTCAAATTACTAACAAAACAAAAATACAATTTTTCTTAATATATGATATTTTATGATTACACGATCATTTCTAAAGTCATAATTTTATAACTGCAAACTGTACTAATGATAATTAAATTGTACTATCTAATTTTACTATTACGAGGTACCACCATATGTGTAATGACGTATTAACAATTACCATTACGTTCGGATTATAAAATTTAAAGTTGGCTTAATTAAAAGGTAGTTAAAATTATTTCTCGGTTGCTTTAATTAATATTATTAGGTAATCGTTAAATATCCAATCTAGTTTTGTATAGAGCTAATAATTTATCGAACTTGACAAATTACTATCTTCTGTAACTAATGAACAATTCATTATAAACAATTATTCAAAATCTAAATTAATTACTTTTGCTATTTATTGATTAAATATTTTGCGAAATAAGCACTTTTCGGTATATCAAAAACAAATCATACAACCAAAAAAGAAATAAAATAAATTATATTTTACAAAAACTTGTAGTAATCACTACTAATTAATTCTGGAACACCAGAAGTGTCTTTTAAAACAGTTTCAAATTCAGAAATTATTTGCAAGCAAGATACAGGAAGCATCGACCAAAAAGAAGATGAAGAAAATATCATTCCACTCAAGCAAGGAGCTTGCAAGCTCCCCCCCCTCTCTCTCTCTCTCTCTCTCTCTCTCTCTCTCTCTTTCCCTCTCAGATTTTCCGAAACTCATAAAAGTACCTCCCACTTACTTCCTCAATGCAAAAAGGAGCTTTGTAGTCCGGAAAGAGATAAAAGCTCGCAGCTTCATATAAACGCATACTGTATAACATAGAAGCGAAAGCTCGAGAGAGAGAGAGAGAGAGAGAGAGAGAAAAGCACAGAGTATAGATAGACAAAGTCTATACTATGCATGTATAGTCATATAGTCAAGATATAATCTGTGGCTGTACGCTAAAAGTACTAAGGAAAACGGAAGTATACCAGGGATATGCTCTTTCTCTTCTCTCTTTCTACTCTGATCCTCCTGACGCCTGAAACACTTGCCAAGTTTATATACACTTATGCGGCAGAAAGAGAGTTTAGGCTTTGGCTAACTTGTCGTTGTTGTTGTATTATAGTCGTCGTTGTTAAAATCGATAAATAAGCGGATGGATGGACGAGAGAGAGGAGTTGGTGAATATAATAGCCTAAAACCGACACACGTGAAAGTTTCTTAATGAGGACGTATGCCGTAACCGCGTGCTTGGTTTTGGAGTTTGCGGATGGCATAGTCTTATTAGGACACTTAGCAGAGTAGCAGCGGCTGTTGCTTGATGTTGGATACAGAGATTCTTGGCAATGGGTTGTTGTTGGGTGTGCTTGATTTGAAAATTTTTAAAGGAAAATTAGAAGGAGGGGGGGGGGAGAGGGATTGGAAAGTGAGTTTGGATGCTGATGAATTTATCAGTCTATTTATACATATAGGTAGTTTGGTAAACTGTTGTATTGTACAGTCTATTATTTATGATTATGTTCGTCCTGGTATTGTTTGTCTTTGGGATTAATGTTAAGTTGTTCGAGATAATGGTTGTAGTTTTGGGTGATTATATATTGTAGTTTGGTATTTCGATAATTGCATGTAAATCGATATTACAATACTAGAGAATTGGAAAGGTGAGGGAAAAAAAAAGAAAATTTGTTAAGTGTTAGATATTTTTAATTATTTATTTTAAATATTGTGAATTTACGTATTTTTTATTGGATTAATTAAATCGATTAAGCTTGCGGTTTACTGAATGAGTAATGTTACTTGAAAATTTTATAATACTTGAAATTTAAATTTCTTTAAATAATATATGTATCGTTGCGAATTAATATTTAAACGTTAAATCGGACCATCAAGGATGAGTCATTAGTACATCCTTTTCATCTATAATAATAATCTGATTAGTAGGTATTATATTAAATTAAAAAAAAAAAGAAAAATTATAAATTACTTATCAGCTTGAAAACACCTTTCTACCTACTTTCATATCCCCTTAGAAACCCTTAGAAAATTCAGAATCACCGTTAAAGCACACAATCCAAAATCCTTTAAAAGTATACCAAAACCTTTGGTTTTGCTCTAGTATTACTTCCTACTATACTCCTAGATTTTCCATTGGCCAAAATTAAGCGGCTACAGTTTTCACAACGCGCTACTCGTTAAAGAGACTAAAGTTTATCCTTCTTTTTTACCAAAATTCTCTTTCCGCATTGAAACTACTTGTACACGTATACACGTATCAGCAACTCAAGTTAAGAGGAAGAGGAGGGAAGGAAAAGCACATTTGTCCCACAAGCTTTAATCCATACCGGCATATAAAACGAAAGCTCAACTGCTAACGGAGGGATTAACGTAATGCACTTTTGACGCGACGTACGTGAAAAGCCTAGCTTGCATTTATTTTTTATTTTTTTTTTATTTACAGTTTACTTTTGATATCTGAATGCTACTTTATTTTTATGATATTTTTTATTGCTGTGTTTTTCGATTTGATTAACGAGGATTTCACATGATAAAATGGTTATTAAAATTAAAATGCACTTTAGCTTATTTTGGATGTTTCATTTTTATTTACTTTTTTTTAAATTATTTTCGGTCTTATTATGACGCTTTTAATCTAGGTATTGATTGTATCGTTTAGTTGAAATATTTGTTTGCTTTGAGATTTTTGATATTTTGTTTGTTTGTCAATTAATATATCCACTGTTAGATTTTAAAAGACAAAGAATTTTTCGTTTACTTTTGACATATTCTGATACGTTTAAGGTTAACGATAAAAAAAAAAAGAAAGAATAATAAGCTACTTTTACTTAATCGATTTACATCATATTATCATAACGAGATCTTATGCGTTGTTTATTACAGTTTTTAAAAAAGATTCTTTTACTTTGTTCATTTTTCCATCTTAAAAAAAAAAAATGACTTTTCAAAGTTCGAGCAAAGTTAAAAATACCGTGAAACACACAGCTTAAATCGATGTGTTTTGAAAAAAAGTTTACATCGTACAGTTATATTACCGTTACCATTTAATCTGTTTTTATATAAAATCCAAGTACTTTATTTGATCGTATCATCACAATAATACATTTTGCAATGCAAATAAAATCATTATCCTATTAACAAAAATAAATAAATAAATAAATAAATAAAAATAAAATAAATTCACATTAAAACTTTCCCCTCTCCATCCAAAAATAAAAACCCCATAAAATAACATCATCAACCATCTTAATAAACTAAAACCAATCTAAAATAGCCATCGATCTATCAGCATCGATAAAAAAAAAATAAATATTCATTAATCATGCATTTGCAATCAACTACTATCCTCTTCATCCCTATTAGATCCCATACATACACCTAATTCTCATCCCCTTTTCTCTACCTATCAAGGCAAAAAGCCTTGATAGGACAAGTACATACACACCCTAACACAAGCAATGTATCTCTCTTGTCTCTTCCCTCATATATAAAAAAAAAAAAAATAAAGGATCTCCTCAAGTAGTATATAGTCCCATAGACAATTCGATCAATGTCCTTTTTCGGTCCGCATTCATGACGCAGATCTATATATATGTATATAAAAGACAACCGGAAGCTGGAAAAGACGAGCTCGTTCACGATCCTCTTTGCCATAAAGGCAGAGAGTGTGTGTGTCCACGCGCGCGCACGTGCAATCGTTTCTCTCTCTCTCTCTCTCTCTCTCCCTTTCCACCCTACCCTACTCTCTCTTATCCTTCTTCCCTTTTTTATACCCACACTACGGTAAAAGCAGAGAGTATAGAGGAGTATTTGTAGAAGAGTAAGCGCGAGAGAGCTCGCCAGGCGAAATCTGGAAGCTCTGCCAACTTTTCGTCCTCGTCGGCACAAACAGGAACATGCTACCTTCCCTCCTCTCCTCCCATCTATTTTCTCTTTCTCTCTTCCTCTTACATTCGAATACTCTTCTCTATGTATATATAACATGTCTATTTCGTTTTCCTCCCACTTTTTTTCTTTCTTTCTTTCTTGATCACTTGCTCTCTCTCTCTCTCTCTCTCTCTCTTTCTCTCGATCGTTGCGTAAATGTGCTTCGCACAAATTCGGTCACTCCAATCCCATCCTGTTCAATGGTGTAATATAAGCGTTTGGTTGTTATGGAAGAAGTTAAACTTTCAAGTGGATCTTTATATAGGGATATGTTTATTGGAAGATATTAGACTGCATAATGTTTTTTGCGATTGAAAATGTTATTTTCTTTCTTTTTTTTTTTTGTTTTTTTGTTTTTTAATGGAATGTGATTTCAATTGATGTTGATTTTGTTTGTTTGTAGCTTTATTTAAGTAATATAAAGAATTTTTTATATTGAAATAATTAAAACTGATGTTGTGATAAATATGAATTATTAATTGACTGATATTTGAGTTTATAATATGTTAATAATATATTTATATTGTTTGTTGTAATATTTAATGTTATACTAATTAAATGAACTTTTATTAAAAAATAAATTTATATAAAAGTTATACGTTAGTATAATTAAGTAGGTATTCCATATCGTAAACAATAAATAAAAGTATTAACGTGGAAAATTGAAATTTCAACCTGTGTCTTAAAATTAAAAGATAATTAAATTAAATATATATAGTGTAATTTTGTATTTTAGGAAAAGTTAATATTAATATAAAATTAAATTAATATAATAATAATAATTATTATTATTAAATTATTTATTCAAAGTAAATACAGTATATTTAATTTTCATATCTGAATTTATTATAATTTAATACAATTTTTATGGTCTTTTAAATATTTTCTTCTATTGAAAATCTAAAAATCGATTTACTTATCTTTTTTTTTTTTAATAATTTTGAATTTCAAATAAATTTAATCACAAAAATTTTAATACAAGCTTTAAAGAGCTTTAATATTTAATATATTGAATTTAAAATTTAAAATCCCTAATAAATGAAGCAACCAGACTCACAAAAGGTACATCAACCCTATGAGCCGTAAATAATTGCTTTAAGCACATTTCAAAGTTAACTCTGTAAAAGCAAGCTTCTGTCACAATACGTAAAAAAAACGATTTTCTCTCGCACATAGAGAAAAGGAAACATTTTCCAAAAATATTTTTGTAGAGAATGAGGAAACAAAATTTATTGGAATAGAGAAAAAAGTTGCAGTTTTAGCGAATAAGAAGAACGTAAATTCAAGAAGGTAACCTTATTTTTTTGAGTTTTTTCCATCGACAATCTTTTTCTCTCTCTCTCTCTCAAATCTTACTGTAAAGAAGCACACATACACATTTGCCTATATACACCTTCCACTTCGAATTTTTCTTCCTTTTTATTGCAACGATGAGTACGAAAAAAAGGAAAGAAAAAAAAAACGACGACGTAGACATGGTCTCTTCTGCCTTGCAAATGCAGCAGAAGGAGAAAAGACAGCTCGTAGCAAGTCGATAAAACACCTTACATATATCCACATGCATACACATCCAAGACTTGATCTCACACATGTATCTATACACACGCTACCTACTTTGTAGCCGTAAATTTAACATTTTTCTCGGTACGTATAAAATTATGCGCGTTTCCAAGGTAAAGTGTCAATTCGATAGAAAAAAAAAAAAAAGAAAAAGTATAGAAAGTTACTGTCGAACGATCTCTTTATTCTCAAGCTTTACGAGACAATTTTATTTTAGCTTTGGATTTTATAAGACGTCTTATGTGTTTTATTCTGTTTAATTAACGCTAATGTCCATTAAGAAAGATCGTATAGACTGTTTGAGAACAGAACACACACACATACACATTGGAGGAGAAAAGAAAATTAGATGAGGGAAAGAAAGAAAAAATTGGAGGAGATGGAAGGTCGTTAAAAAAAAAAAAAAAAGTAAGAGAGCTTTTGTATGTTCTTGCTTTAGATGGCATAAAATTTTTTATATCTCTTATTTTTATTGGTTTTAAAATGATTAAGTATTAGTGATAGATGGTAATGATGATTTTTTCCAACTGTAATTTCATCTTTTCGTTACACTGTAACTTATTTACGCGTTTTAGTAAATTATTTTACTATCCTGGATTGACTTTGAAAAATAAAAAAGAAAAAGGGAATCAAGTTCGATCTCCGCTACTACGATTTTTTTTTTTTTTTTGCAAGTTCTCATTTTTATTTTATTACTTTTAAATTCACTTTTTCCATATCCATCCTTTTCTTTTTTTTACATATATATATCTTCAACTTTTATCTCTTCTCTGGCACTTTTGCGCATGCTTTTCCTTTTTACTCGACTGTTGCCATTTCTTTTTTCCCCTTTCCAAACGCCTATCTATTTTTTTTTTTTTGATCTTGTTTTCTTTCATCTCTTTCTGTAGGTATGTATGTATGTGTCTATGTGTCTCTTGTTATTTCTCACTTTTTGCTGAAAAGTGGAAAGGCTTTTTTTGGTCATTCATGACCGGTCACGTAGATACAGAGACACATAACTACAGTTCCCATCCACTTGAGTGCTTGGTATATTAAAGGCCCGAGCAGCGTGAAATGAGAATGCTCGACAAAAAAAAAAAAAAAAGACTGAGGCAGCTGTAAAAAAAAAAGAAAAGCTTGGCCGAAATTTTTCCCAAGAGAGCAGGGCTGAGAGTTAATTTTATCAAATGTTGACGAAATTTACTGATCTGAGATTAATTTGCAAACTAATGTGCACGTAAAATTTTCTTTCGTTTTTCCTTTTTTGCTTCCTCAAAGAGGAAGCTATGTAATCATGCCAAAAAAATTTTTTTATAATTTTTGTTAAAAATGTTTTTTATGATGTAAGAAGTTGAAAA
>JAPYZE010001010.1:0-59657 GCA_030522805.1 Leptomastidea abnormis
CTTAGGATTCGGGATTCTTTTATTATATGTTAAAAGAAGTCACCCTACCAAGTTTGGTGAAAATCCATCACCCGAATCTCACAACTTCTCCTAGTAAGACTTTTTTTTCTTCTTTTTTTAATATTGCTGTTGAAATGCAGCTTTTTTGGTTGAGTTAAATATTGTGTTATGTATAATTTTTTATACATAATTTATGGAAAATTTGTGATTTTAAATGTTATTGGATTGGTTTGGAAACACGTTTTTTTTTATAAAAGATTAATTTAATTATATATTCTGTGTAAAAAGGGGTTGAAAAGATTCCATTGCTTGATTAAATTCAAGGTTTACCAGGGATTTCTTTAGTAAAAAAATTCCATAATCCCATTAGCCTTTACTTCGCGTATTGGTGATCCAACATCGTAATAAGATTGTCGAGAGAAACCAAAAGAATTTAAGAGTTTTGGTCTAAAAGTGGCTCAAGCCTGATTAAACAAGCTCAAGAAGAAAATGTGCAAAATTTTTCCAGGGCTTCCCTTTTTTTTTCTTCCTTGTTTTCTAACTTTTGTGATAAAACATTGTGATAAAACATCGTGTCACATATCAAAAGTCTTTATAAATTTTAATACATTTTAATAAAAATTTTATTTATGTAATTTTTGACTTATTTATTTATTTATTTAAATCGGCAAAAATAGTTTCAAGTAGTAAGAGTCAATATTTGTTCAGACCACGTTTTTAAAAATAAACAATCATAAGAATTTGAACGTCACTTAAAAAATCTCTAAATAAGAATAAAACTAAGTTCATGTTGAAGTACTACAGTATGACCTATCATTTCTTAAAGAATAACAAAATCGTACTAAGCAAAACGAAAAAAGAAAAAAAAACAAGAATAGCGAAGCTAAAAAGAAAAAGACGAACAATAGCAGAATATTACATACACTCTTGAATCGGATACAAGGGGGGGTGTGCGGATGCTGGTAACATAAGGGAAAAAGGAGAATAAGAGTAAGGGAAAAAAATATGATGCGAGAGAAAATAAGAAAGCAAATTACCCGGTAGTCATCTTTTCTACACCAGCCCTCGAATCCCCAATACCCTTAGGCAAGCAAGCAAGCAAGTAAAGCAAAGGCGCGAGCATGAAAAAAAATATATATATGGAGTTGGGGGTAAGCGCGGCGAGGTGTCGATATGACATGTTGAGGGTGGGTTGTATATAAGTAGGAGTCAAGCCAGGACGTCCCCGTCCCCCTCTGGGGGTTTATTACAAGGGGTGGAATCAAATACACCGGGTGTCAAAAAATGAAAGGGCGACACAACCCCCCCACTCGCGTCGTCATGTTGAACCCCCGCTACCATATTACTTCTCGCTTGCTTGCGCGTTTTCTTATTCTTACGTGCGACTCCCAAGTCTATACCGATCGTTTCGCGTGAAAAAAAAGAAAGAGAATGGGTGGAATGGTGAGAAAAATTGGGGTCGTCGTCGTCAGAGAAGGAAAAATATCAAGGCAAGAGAGAGAGAGAGGGGTCACGCGGGTATAAGAAGCTTGTAAGGCTCCGTGTTCATGTATATTACGAGTAAAGGGAGATCATATATAGACGCATGTGTCTGTATACGAGTATAAGAAAAATTGGTTGATGACAAGTAGAAACACACACACACACACACACACTGGTTGGATGGAAAAATTGAGCTGCTGAGAAGTTATAGAGTGGGTGTAAGGAAAAAAAATACAGTGATAGCTACTCGATATATAAATATAAGCTATGTGCTAAGGGAATGTAAATTTTTGGAGCTATCACAAGTAAGCTGATAATTCGACCGAGTATAAGAAGCGGATAAAGGGTTAAGAAAAGAAGGGTAGAATGGAATTGGAAGCCGCTTGTGCGTGTATTATCGGAATTTGATGCGAAGAGAGAGAGAGAAAGAGAAAGTGAGAAGAAGATAACTCGCGAGCCGAACGTGAATGCGTAATTAATCCGAATAATGGAGCGGCTTGAGCCCTACTTAAGTTACGCCCCCTCCCCCCTCCCTTCCCTCTTGCTATTGCCCCTTAAGTCTCTTTTTCCACCCTTTTAAAACCTCTTTCATACTCTTTTGACTACTTTCTCTTCATTGTTTTCTTTTTTTTATATTGATGATAACTTGGTACTTAATAAAACAACAATATCAAACATCTTGATCAATTATTTATAAAAAAATTTTTAGTTGCTAGTATTCAAACTATAATAATCATCATCACAATTATTCCAATCTCTATTCTTTAATAACAATTAAAAAAAACCTTGATTTCTCTAAACGCAAGAATCTACAATTTCATTAGAAACTCCATAACCATTGCTAATTAATCCAACGATTTCTTTTTCCTTAGCATCCAGTAGTAAAGAAATCCTCTTTCCACTAAAAATTACTCAACCCTTTAGTATAGTATAGTAGCGGAAGCCTTAAAGAGTTACGGTTCGCCAACTCGTCGTCACCCTATTCTCTTCCAAGCAACGTATACAGTCCAGCCTTATACCATCCCATTCCTCTATCCTCTTTCTTATACTCTCTCTTTCTCTCTCGTTTGTTTCGTAATCTTTAAGATCACGTGCTAAAGGGGCTATACCTACCCCGTGTATACTCTTATAGCTAAAAAGCTTCCCCTAAACGAATAATTTGTTGCCCCAAAGTCTAGTTGCTCGAACTTCAACCTGAAAGTCTTAAAGAGAAAAGGAGAAAAGGGGTGATATGACATTAGTTTAAGATGCATATACGCGTTATTATTTTAAATTGTTATTTCTTATATCGCAGTATACATAAAAAGTTGACTGAGGTTAATTGATTATTATACTGACTATATTTCATGTCTTTGTAAATAAAATGTTTGTCAACATGACAGTAGTTGTATAACTACAATAAATCTTGAAATGAAAAGAAAAAAAAAACATTTAAAGAACGTTTAAATAAAGTGATCACGACAAATTTAAGGGATGCATATTTTCGATTAAAAAATCCTTCTACTTCTAGTTCAGTATATAAAACGAAATATTAAAACTTTCAAGTAAAACACAATCTTTTTCCAAGACATTCTTTTAGCGATGCGAGTAGAAAAACAAAAGCATCGAAAATAAAAAAAAAGAACGAAGAAGAGATTTTAGCCATCGGGTAGAAGTGCAATTTGGCAAATGCACAGTATTCCGCGGAAGAGAAAGAGTAAGAGCAAGAGATAAACCAAATGAAAAAGCGCGTAAAGAAAAATACGCGACTATTGATTTAGCGTAGCTTTGGTAGTGTGAAGCTTGTGTCTTTCGGTTGATGGTGAAAAGAGAGAGAAAGAGAGAAAGAGAGATAAAACGAGTAGTGATTAAATATTATGACCGCGCCTCGAAACTTCCAACACCCCTTTTCTTCTCAGCTTCTTCTCTCTTTCTTAGCTGTAGAAGAGAGAACGAGAGAGAAAGAGAGTCGTCGAGAGAAGACGTTACTTAGCATAATTAAAGGATAGCGCGCAGAGTCTAAAGGCAAGCACGATTCTACGAAGGTTCTTATAAAAGGGGTGGCAAGAAAGATATAGAGAGAGAAAGAGAGAAATAACGTGGCGATTTATTTTGGCGCACGGGATTTACAGATATCTTCTACTACTTTGAGGACTCTCTCTCTCTCTCTAACTCCACAGTTGCAGTATTCTAGGGAAAAAAACTCGAGTACGGAGATTATGGCTGTTTCTTTTTCTCTACTGATTTGTTTGGTCCTCTGTGAAGTTTTATGTTTGTTCGTGCAGACGACTTTTTTAGATAGTTTTTACGACACTTCACGACGAAACAGTTAATATTTTTATTTTTTTTTTAATATTCAGTTTTGTTGCTTGTTGAAATTGTATTATATATTGTTTAGTAAAAAAATAATTTATTTCAGGAAATTGATAATTTTTATTGTTTACCATGGGTGTAAAATAAAAAATTTTGGTGAAAATCATCAGTATTATTTTCAATTAAATTTTACAATACCATAATAAAATTTTATTACATTGTTAGAAAAATTTGTGCAAACATAAAAAATTTTGAAAAAAAAAAACTAAGAGTCCACTCAACCTATTACCTCAGCTGCATAAAACCAATAACCCCTATACTTCTCATCATCCAGATCATCCCCAAATAAATTATTCGAATCAGTCCCCCGCTTGAAACTAACGTGCCACACAGCGATTCCACAATAGTACAGCCTCTTACGCGTACTCCCCGTAAAGTACCAAAGAAATAAAAGCCAAAAAAAAAGAAAAAAAAGAGACAACCCAATAAAAAAAAAAAGAAGAGAAGAAGTAGAACCATCAATGAGATTCTACTCAATCGAGTATAGTCATGACACTAGTTTTCTCCAGCAAGTCTCTCTCTTTCTCTCTCTCGTTATTCCAAGTCATAGAAGCATATCCTCGTCTTCATTGTCGCTGACCAAGTAGTAAGGCAGGCAGGCAGGCAAGCACACACAAGTCGCCCGCAGTTCCCGGTCATTTCCATTTCGACCCTTCTCGACATCATTTCCCTAGGGTACAACGAGTGAGAGGATAGAACTTCGTGTATGTGCGTATATATGTGGAGAGATTCCGTTTCTATTAGTCAGGCATACGTGCGTATATAGGTATAGAAGGGACGACGCAGATGTAAAAAAAAGACGATGACCGATACTCTATATATGTGTAGACTTGCCTTCAAAGAATATTCTCTATTGATAATAGGCTAGGGGGGATTCTCAAGTACCTACCGCTTTGCGACCAACGAATTGAATGACGTTTTAAGATTGGCTCAAGACTTTATATGGGTTTTAAGATTGTTGGTGACTTTTGAAGTGTTATCTTTGATTGATTATTACTATTGGTAGATTAAATCTGATTATTGCTCTTCTTTTTATTTTATTTTAACTGGATACGTGTAAAAAAAGTGTTAATGTAAAGTACATTATTTGATCGATGTGTATATTTTTACATGACAGTCGTTTAAAAATAAATACAAAAAAGAAAAAAAAATGGTATTCACAGATAAAACAGTTTGGTATTTTTTATCAGATATATATCAACGTATAGCCACTGTACGTGGTATAGATATAGGCGTATACTCGTGTTTTACCTCGAATTCAATCCATCCCATATAACCAAGCTACTTTAACAAAGTATATTGCTATACCTTTCTCACTTTGCAATGTCATTTACCCGCGTTGGAAAATCCTGGACTCTGGAGAGAAAGAGAATTTCACGTAAAACGAGGTAGCTTGGAAAGTTCATTAATGGATTAAGAGTGCTAGCGATCGATACGATTACACGTTACACGTTAACTGTTAGTGAGAAAGAGAAAGAGAAAGAGATTGGTTTTTTTGAGCTTTCGTGATAAAACTCGTATGTGTGTGTGAGGATTTTCTGGCTATTTAAAAGAGCTAACGCGAGAATTCGAAAATTTCAGTGAAATTTCGAAATTTTCGTCATTGGAAAAAATAAAATACATTGTATTGAATGATATAAGCTGTTGGTGAGTTGATTTTTAAACGTGATTATCGAGATTCGATTACGTGATGGCAAACTGATTGATAATACTATTTTATTTAGTAATATTGCTTCAAAAATTGATATCTCACAAATAATTTGGTTTTTTAAGTTCTTTTTAAATTTAGTAGTACATATAAGTAATTACAATTTAATATTTTAAAATGCATAAAAAAAGACGTACTTAAAAATAATTTAAAAAATAAAATTCTATCTTCTTCGTCATCTCAAACACATATAAGGGCAATACAAGAGAACCACCCGCGTAATCAGTTTCAGTTCTCAAGAACTCTCCCGTTCCATCTCTCATACAAAATGTGTATATATTGACATGAAACTCGCGTTCCAGCAACGCCTTTTCCTCCTTCTTCTTCTTTCCAACTATACTCTTCCTTTACTCTCACTTGCTCTCCCACATATGGGGGCTGAATTTTAAAACCGGTCCCTCGAGTCCGTTATACTGCAAAATCAGACCGTCTAGCGTATGTATGTACGTGGCGACGGGAAACGGTATACGCATATAGGTAGTCTCTCGATGTTCGGTGGTGGGATCTGTTCTTGAGCAAGGAGGTACAAGTCCTATGGGAATATGGCATACAACCGTATTGACGCCGATCCAGGCCAAAACCTGGTACTGGTGTATGTACGTGCAAATGCCTGTCGAATTTGACATCGAATATAGGCTGTTGGCGAATTGGACTTTAAAGTCAATTGATACATGTGTTGAGAAGGATAGTAAGCAAGATTGTTATGTTTAATAGTAGAAATAGAAAAGTATCAAAATGATTTTTTAATTTTAAAACTATTTTTATGAGAAGAAAAAATTTAGTAATTAATTTTAAATTAATAAAAAAAATTGAGAGTCACATAACGCAGTTTATAATATAACTATAATATAACAGTTTATCATATAACAACGATGATAAAATCGCGATATATGAGAAGGAAAGAAAAGCTTGTGCTTGTATCGAGATAATACTAGCTTTTTAAAAACAAATTCCGCATATGACCCGTGGCGGTCTCGATCTTATAGACTCCCATTTCCATGTAAATTCAAGCTAAAGTCCATAATTCGTATGCGTAAATACATAAAAAAAAAAATTGCGTGGCATTAGTAGTTAGTTCCGGCTGGTGAGCCAGGCTTGATGAAATCTCTGGTATCTCTTGGTTCTCTCGATTATACATTAGGTATAAAGATAGCCATCTATAGCTGAGCTTTTTTTTATTCGTTTTTTTTCAAAACGTATGATCTTCATGGATTATAATTTACATTAATACTACATGAAAAAAAAAATTTTAATTGCACCTTTTTACCTAAAATTTTTTCATAAAATTGTATTGTCAATTCTTTTGAAGTAGCCTTTGATAACAAACTGATATAAATTTTTAAAAACGTTATCTATGAATTCAAGTGATAAATAAAATTTACTGATAAAATATTAGTCATCATCTGTGATTCACATTTATTATCAAACAATTATCAAAACAATTTATCAGATTAATTTTAAATTCTTATAAAACTCGTTAGAAGAAAATTCATACTCATTTTATTCATCAAAGTGTACGAGTAATCAGTCTTCTCGTGTGCAACGTCAAAATGAATCTTTATTGTGTTGTAATTCTGGTGTTATTTTACGAAGTTTCATCTACTCCTTTAACTTCTTCAAATTCACATGTAACAGATGTAAAATCAAAATCATCCCTTTTTGGAGGTTTGTTATTATTAAGTATTTTAATAAATTTTACAAATTAAAATAACACTCAACTTAATATATTTTTTTTTAATCTAGGTGATAGTGATCTTCAAAAATTTAATACTTTGAATGGCAATCATTATTTCCAAGCTCTTCATCAAGTGTTCAATATATACAATGTTCCACAACCACCAAAAGAACAAGATCCGAAAGAACCGCCAAAAGAAGAAGAAGTTACTGAAGAACCACCCAAAGAAGAAGATCCTAAAGAACCTCCTAGTGAAGAAAAGCCTAAATTTCCGGAGGACTACGAATATGTGCGGGGTTACAGTGGGGCATTCAAATTACATTCAGAATTAAAATCATGGAATGATGCTAGAAATGCTTGTATACAAGAAAAAGGTACTATCAAAGATATTTAAAAATAAATCTATTATAAAGAAGACTTATTTTAAAATATATGTATTTATTTTTTATAATTATTCTTAGCTCACTTGGCTGTCACTGGTGCATATAGTGATATGATTTACATTCAACAAACTAATAAAAAAAATAATATAGTCGGCGCATGGATAGGTCTTCATTCTCAATTTCAAAAAGATAACTGGGTTACTATTTTTGATGTACCTTTAAATAATACTAATTACTTATACTGGGCGCCTGGACAGCCTGAGCCTGACAATCGGGAAAATGGAGGACGGTATTGTGTTTCGTATTACTTTGATATAGGCATTGTAAACTCAGAGTGTAAATTATTATTACCATTTTATTGTAAAATAGATGTATGATAATGGAGTAAAATAAAAATTGTCAAAAATGATAATATTACTACTTGATGGTAAATTTTTTTTTTTTTATAAAAATTACTTGGACAATAAATTTTACATTGGAATACAATTCTAATTTAAACTGAAGTAATACTACTTTTATTAAATCATAAATCTTAATTATTTAAAAAAAAAATCTTTTTCATTGACAATTTTATTAAAAGATAAAAATACCTCTATAGCCAATAGAGTTATTCGTATATATATCTAAAACTAAAACTAAAAACTTTACTTTCTATTTACCGTAGCCTTAAGCCTACCATTCACTACGCAATTCTATACTAACAGTATCCCCTTTATATCCTCAAAAAAAAAAAAAAAAAACAGAGATTTGCTGAGTGAAAAAGAGAGCGAGAAAGTGCGCGCAATACATTGGGCCAAGCAGAACAACAGAGCATGCAAATCGAGGAAAATCCGTTTATCGCCTCGACAAATAGCCGATAGGCTGCTGCTATATGGCCTTGCCTGTCCTTGATTCTTCATTCCTAACACCATCACCACCATCACCACTACTACTACTACTATCGTCCTCTTCATCGTCTTTTCGTCGGATGCCTCAAATATTTATCTTGTCAGTACCATGTCTCTCTGTCCCTTTCTTCTTTACTTCGTTCCGTACTTGAAAAACAGGCGCGTGTCAATTCTGACGCATCTATATATATCGACTTATGACAAATAGCTTGGTCGTCATTGAGGCGCCACGTCAGTTGTTTTCTTATTTTTTAGGGAGAGAGTATGACTAAATTTTTAGTAAGTGTATATGCATGAATGGATACAAAATGTAAGGGATAAATTTTCAAAATCATTTCTCACAATAACTCTATTTTTATTCTAATTATGAAAATCAATCTCTAAACATGTTTATTTTTAGTAAGAAACGATCCATCAGTTTTGAGAGGGGGTGTGTGCGCACAAATTTGGATGGCGATTAGGAAAGGCCGCGTGTGCTACTGACACAAGCTCTTACCAAGCTTCTGCAATTAATTTGTTTTCTCCGAGAGAGAGAGGCGTAACGTTAATTGTTAAACTTAGATGGGCGCGCGGTTGCAGAGGCGGTAGAAAGGTGGTTCAACTTTACCTAAAGACACTGAGAAGACATGTACATTCAGATTTTAAGGGAAAAAGTATTGTGGGTAGTATTGATTGATGTAGTTATTGATAAGAAAAAGTTTTATAGATTGTTATTCAAAAATCAAGTTTGCTTTATACTAACGTAAAAAATTATGATGCATAAAGAAAAAAAAGTTAAACTAAAATATAGCAAGATATTATCCCTTATCGATAAGAAGAAGAAGAAGAAGAAGAAGAAGAAGAAGAAGAAGAAGAAGACCAACATTGGTACGCCTAACAATATAAAGAAAGTATATAGACAACGAGGGAAGCTTGCCAGGATCAGAAGGATAAGTTTTACGCGTTCGCACAACCGTAGTGCTAACGAGACAGCAGCTAAGGAGTTCAAGAAGCCCAGGAAGGAGCTACTGCTGCTACTGCTGCTGCTGCTACTTCTCTTGTTGGTAAAGGGAACGAGGATCCGGTTACCCAGAGCTATAATTAAAATGATGATTAGGAAGGGAAAGGCGTATACCCTTCTCTTCCTACTCTTCCTCCTCCTTCGCGTGCATACGCCTCGTTGACCAATTCTTTTCAAGCTTGTTTCTTCTTTCAACCCCCGTGTCTTCTTAAGTTCTCAAAAAAAAGGTTGAGAAATTATTCTGCTACTTTTTCTTAGTCTTGGATGTAGCGTTGATTACAAGATTTTTTTTCTTACCCTTACAGTAAAGTGATTATCGCGTGTTAATCAATGCGGTAAAAGCTTTGATTGGATAACAACATGGTTTTATTATTTTGTATAATATTATTTTTGAAGGATAAATTTAATTACTTTTTATCATTCAGGCGTAAGGCTATTCTCTTTTATTTCTCTCCAAAAATCAACGGCAAGATAAACAGTAACCACTTGTAATCTAAGCACGCGAATCATCTAAATTCAACATAACTTTTTTTTGTCCTTCCCACGCACAAAAAAAACTCATCGTAAATCGAAAGAGCCCAAAATATCGATATATGTATCTATTACAACTAGAAGTATAATAGTCCAGTTGGCAGGACGAGGTAAAGACGAAAGAAAAAAAAACAAGTGGAATCGTATACATACGCATAAATATATCTCATATCCATATCGGTCGTACCAGCCCCCGTGGGTACGCTTGACCGGAAATATTCGCGTAGCTGGTCATAAAAGAGACTTATGTTTTTATCGCGATTGTCCTAGGCCTCTACCAAAGTCGTACTCTCCAATACCCAGCCTCGTAAAAAGTCGTGGATGAGAAGCGAACAAAAAAAGAAAGAAACAGATCCAGGGCTTTTACTTGTTTTGATCTCTCGTATACTCTTTATACATACATACGTACATATATGTACGAATCGAAAGAAGAAAAAAAAAAGTCGACTGTTCGAAGTCCGAACTTATCTTTGGTAGTTTTGATGGAACTTTTTTCATTCTCTCCCTCTGACATCTCGGACTCTCTGAGCGGCCGTATATCCGTTTTTATGGAAATCGTACGAACAACCACTATACCATCACCCTCTCACCGACTTCTCAAACTTTCGAAATGTGTCCTTTTATCTTCGACTATTCTGAAGAAATTAAGATCTTCAGATAATGTGACTTGGAAAAAAAAAAAATACATCGCGAACGTTGCTCGTTATTTCGTCTTTTTTTATGTATCAAACAACAATCGATATAAATCATGCATACATACAAAAACTACAGCTGCGATTCATTTTATATACTTTTTCACGAGATATCGCATAAGCTTGAAAGCCGCGAGAGAGAAATAAGAGTACACGCACGAGCATGAGTGAATATTTAAAGAAGCCGTCGACGTGGCCGGTATATATCCCGCGAGCGCGCAACCTTCTTAATCCTGAATTATTCAAAGAACTGGGCTCTGCCCCTTCAGTCAACCTCGAGACTTTTTCGAGTCCGCTCTGCTATATCCATACTTTGTGGATACTTATATATGCGTGTGGCTATACAAGGGGTTTGTATAACTGCTGTATGACAGATCTTACATGGAGTTCCTTGGATTTTCACTAAGATTGATGTTTAGATAGTCAATAGAAATTTTTACAATAAAAAAAGAGTAAATAATATTTATTTTTTGGATATATTTTTTTTGCAGTCAGGATTGAATGTTGCGTGTATGCTTGAACGACTTGAGGGGAGTAAATTTAAAATTTATGATTTTGACGCGGCCTGTTTCAATACCCACTAAACAAGCGTAAGGGTAAACATGGTTGGTAGATAGGTAGGTAGTAGCAAACAGACAAGTGGTTTGACAAATAAACGATTGTGTACAATGTGAGGACAAACAGTAAGGAGAATAAGAAAAGACGATTTGAATACTTTTTTTTATTTCTTTTTAACTTTAATTGCATATGTATTATTAAGTGGATCTGAATTAATGATAAAATTTAAACAATATTCTTGATTATAAAAAATTTAGAGTATGATCAAAAAATTAAATTCTATTGTGAGATTGATTTTAAAAAATACAATCCAGTGTTTTTATTAAGAATATATAATATACAGTATTGAGCTCAACAGCTCAAGTGCAGTAAACTATAAAAAAAATACAAAACCAATTTTAATTGTAAAATTTATCCTACTTTCAAAAGTTTTTTTATATCAAAATTCAAATTCCTTGTTATAAATTATTATTAATTTTTTCAACTATCGGATAATTGTTGAACAACGATGACGTACAATCTATTTATCTACAAGAGAAAAATGTACATTTAAAATGTTACCACTGAAGGTAATATCAATTTCTTTTGTTTTTAGACGATGTATTTAAGAAGAGAACTAGAGTTGTTGAGCGTCAAGTTAAAGTAATTTAAATTTTTAATGAGAAAAAAATTTAAAAAAAAGGAATGACGTAGAAAAAAAAAATTACACAATTTAAACCAAAATTTTAATACATTACCTATTGATAGCAATGGTACAGCTTTTAATATGTTACCATCTAAGATAAAACAGATTTCTGTAATTTCACAGAATAGTAAAAAACTTAAAAGATATGATATACAGATTTGAATTATCTACATTTTCATTATTAAATATAACAACAATGGTAACAATAATTATGATAATAATTATAGAAAAAATTAATATTAATATAGTCATGGTACGAGAACATAAATTGCTTTTTATATCAACATGTCCTTACAAATTGAAAGCGACCATATCAATATTCCATACAATACAGTTGACAAAAAACATGAAGACCCAATTAAAAAGCTCGTTTAATTACACGATAATGAAACCATATTGTAGAAGTAATTTATTATTCTCAAAACGTATAGCGCTCACTGGGACTTCACGATTTCATGTCATCTCCTTTTGCAGATGATTTGGAGCTTCTTTTTAGATGTCTTGTCACGTGACATGTGCAATTTTTTTTTTAAAACATCTTTGAGTATGAACTGCATCTGTGGAGTCTTCCACGAAATTTAAATCTTACATGCTGATTGTACAACCTGGATTTTGTTTTCGTCTTTAATTATTAAGATACATGAATTCAATAACTACTGATCGTATCAAATGATACTTAAATATTAAACGATAATTATTATTATTTTATTTTGCTTCTGCGAAGTTAAAAAATAAAATTGTTTTTTAAAAGCTTCGGTACACAAAACAACTGAGTAATAAGATTCTCCTTTCGAAGCTTGAACTTTCACACCAAGTATGTATATATAGACATAAAACTTGGCTCGCGGGGATTCACAATTTCATTTTAGATAAAATATAAAATGGTTGACCAATCGCATGCGTATAAATTTGTAATAACGTTATCTTGAAAAGTTCAAGTGATAGTGCTAATGAAACTTTGTGTATGCATCAATATTCTCAGAATTAATACCGTTGATATAATGTAAGTTGACATCTATTTTTTATGTGGGTTATCAAAAAATAATAAAAAAAATTAAGATTAATTTCACTTTCATGTGTAGCTCATCGGTATAAATTCAGAATCATTTCTTTATTTGAAGTAGACGTGTATCAGAATTCCTTACTTCTTGAAAAAAACAAAACAATGAATCTTTGTTATATTGTTGCTTTGGCTTTGTGTTACGAAGTTTCGTCGTTTCCTTCAAATCTTTTAAATTCAGAAGATACGGATTTTAAATCTAAAATTATTTATGGAGGTATGTTCTTAAATAAAGTATATTTTTACAAACTCGACAAAGCAAACTAACATAAAAATTTTAATATTTTTCAATTTAGGCGATACTGACATTCAAAAGTTTGCTTTAAAAAATGGCACCCATTACTTTCAAGCAAACCAACAAGTATTTAATATATATAATTGTCTTGAACCATCACAAAAAAGTCTGCCTAAAAGAGAAAGCTTTGAAGAACCTATTGAAAAAGATCACAAGGAACCACCTAAGGAGGAAAATTTTGAAAAACCGCCCAAAGAAAATTTTACGGAACCACCTAAAGATGATGCTTCTGAAGAACCGCCCAAAGAAAATTTTACGGAACCACCAAATGAAGCTAATCCTGAAGAATTAAGTGACACATCCACCATTCCTGATGGTTACGAGATTGTGATGGACGACGTGAAATACAAGTTTCATCGAGAAAGGAAATCTTGGAATGATGCTAGAAAAGCATGCTTAGAGGAAGGAGGTATCATCAAATGGCATTAATATGAAAATATTCTTAAAAAAGACTGATTAAATCAATTGATTTTTTTTTATTTTTTATAGCGCACCTGGCTGTCATTCGTTCAGAAACTGAAAAAGATTATATTGAAAAGTATAATTTCATCCATGATATTAGTTTTGCATGGTTGGGTATTCACTCGCAATTTGAAAAAGACGACTGGACCACTATATTCGATGAACCCATAAATAACGTTAATAAATTTACTTATCTTCATACTGAAACGCAAAAAAAATGGGATGATAGGAAACTGAATTGTGTTACCTACATGAGTACTCACTTTATGGTTAACAAGGAGTGTGATGATCAATATTTTTTCTTTTGTAAGATCGATCAAAGAAAATAAAATTCATTTTTATTATTTAATGCGCAGTATATTTAATACAATGATTTTTGTGCTAATGGTCTACTTTGAACCATTCAATAAGACTCTTTAGTCTCGCCATTGAAGTGTCTGCCGATACATACATTGTACAATCTTGAACTGACTTTTTTATAAATAAAATTATTTTTTTAAATTATAAAATTTGTTTATTTTATTTTTTTTTTAATACTTTATTTTTATATGTTATCTCGAGTATTTTCTCTACAGCACCCTATACATTTTTCTGACCTTAGTCGAATTTACATTGACATAATATATTTTGTAGTTATTCAAGTTGTATAAAAATATATAAGTCAGCAAGAATAAAAAAATAAAACTCCTTCCTCTTCACTAGTTGCTGTGCGTAAACTCAACGATTGTATAATAAATTTTTGATTAAAAACTTGAGAACGTTTACACTAGATGAATATATTGACATGAGTTTCGGGTCACGGTGGCTTATAATTAAATTTTAGATAAAATATCAAATGGATGACATATCTCATGAACAATGTAAATTTTTGATAACTTTATCGAAAAATTCAAATAATACTGCTAACAAAACTTTGTTTGAGTATCAATGTTTTTGAAATAAAAAAATGATGACATAATATGAGTTGACATCTAGTCTTAGTATAGGTCATCAAAAGATTATAAAATAAAATATAGATTAAGTTTTATTTTATGCGTGTAGCTCGTCAGTATAAATTCAGAATCATCTCTCTGCTTAGAGTAGACGTGTAAGATAAATTTCTGTTTCTTCAATTACAAAAATGAATTTATTATTATATATTATTACTTTGACTTTATTTTACGAAGTTTCATCACTTCCTTCAATCTACTTAAATCCACAAGCTACAAATTTTGCATCTAAGGTACTAAATTTTGGAAGTAAGTCTTTAAATAAATTATATTTTTACATACTTAATAAAACTAAATAATACAAAAATTTTAATATTTATTTAATCTAGATGATAGTAAGATTCAAAAATTTGCTTTATTAAACGGCACCCATTACTTTCAAGCAAACCAACAAGTATTTAATATATATATAATTGTCCACTATTATCCCAAGAAAATCTGCCTGAAAAAGAAAGCTCAAAAGATTTTAAAAAACCACTCAATGAAGAAGCTTCTGAAGAACCGCCCAAAGAAAATCTTACGGAATTCCCCGATGGCTATGAGATTGTACTAGACAAGGTGGCATACAAATTTTATGAAGAAGAAAAATCTTGGAACGACGCTAGAAAAATTTGCATGCAGGAAGGAGGTATATAATAAAACATTATTATTAAAATACTTTAGAAAAAGCCTTATTTAAAGGATTGTGTTTTTTTTTAATTTTTTACAGCGCACTTAGCTGTTATTCGTTCAAAAATTGAAAGAGATTACATCGTAAGCTTTAATCGTGAGCATATTGTAATCCTTGCATGGCTGGGTATTCATGGTCAATTTCAAAATGACTGGATCACCATTTTTGACGAACCCTTAGATTCTGTTCGAGAATTTGCTGAATATTATTTAGAAGGAAATAATTGTGCAATTTTTTTGCATACTAATGGTGTAGTGAGTTCAAGCTGTGATCAGGAACATTCTTTCTTTTGTAAGATTGATCAAGGGAAATAAAATGCATTTCTTTTGATGATTGATATCTAATGTATTTAATATACATGATGGCTTTTCTGCTGGTATTTAATTTTGTACCAAGTAGTAAATTATGTAATTTTAAACTCATTTTTCAATAAATATAATTTTTGCTTTAATAAAAAATTCTTTTTTTTTTTACTTAAAACTGCATTTCCATGTTAAGTTAAGAAGTTCTGTATAAACACCCTAACCCATTTTATGATTTTTTGCCTGAATTTATTTTGACAATAAACATATTGATTGAACATCGAATAAATCGGAAAAAATAAATAATCAAAAATAATAAAAAAAGGAAACAAAATTATAAAACAAACGGCACGTGCAGACCGGGTGTCGTTTTCACCTTGCAAAGCCACATCGCCAAAGCAGATGCCAGCAGGCATTACCACTTAAATACATCGCGATCGTTTTAGCCAGAGAAGCAAGGCACGCGGCAGGTGCCACGGAGAGACAGGTGGATCGGGAACTTCAATTTCGCTTGGACGTACACGAGCACTTGACGGCATGGCAACCACCTCACTCTTATCCGGAAATTTCGTAATTTTATAGAAGACGCCGGCGCGTCGTAAAACTGAGATGTATATATACCTGCGTGTGCTTATACCGATCAATCTCTTTCTGATTATAAACCTGATACCAAGATTTGCAAAGTAATTTATACCGAAAATTGGTAATTTCATACTTTTGTAAACAAGGATTTTGTATACGACAAACAAATTAAATTTTATTTTTTCCTTTTATTTCAAGTATAAGTATTTCGCTTGCATAGACATTAAAATTGAGTCTGTCTACAAGCAATGCAAACGACTGCAACTATAGCGTCAGAGACTATACTACGAGCTTCTACGTCGACTGCAAATTAGTTTTACGTTCAGACATTAGTATTCATTCGACGGAATTATTCCTTTCGTGCGCGAGCAAAGAAGATGTTATAGTCGATATATCGGGAATAGGCTTTTGGAGAACAAACTCATGAGACAGACTCTGTCTGTGCTGTGTTGTTTAGCTTCGACGCACGTCTATATATGCGAACGCACTTACCAGAAGAGACACAGGCAAAGAATAGCGTGGGAGTTCATTTTTATTTATTTTTTTTTTATCTTCCTGGATGACAAACGCGTTTTTTTTTTTCCTTTTTTTTAATTGACGACATGGGTGGTGGTTTTTTTTTATGTTTTTTTTGGTCATTACATTAAGAAGACATTATGGGAATGTTTTGTACGTGATTAGAATGATTATGATATATTTGATAAAATTATTTTAAAACTTTGAAAACGACTATCAAAACTATTTTTTTATATATTTTTTTGCTTTCTATTTTTTAAAAGAAAGTAAAGATTTAACTATTCATTTTAATAACAAACAAATTATTCAAAAATTAAGCATCAAAAAAATCGTCATTCCCAATCTCATTGTACTCCAGATCACTAAAAAAAAAAAAAAAAAAAACTTATGAACCTTACCTCATCCAAAATTTTCTCAATCTTTTTTTTCCTTCTTCTTCTTCTCCTCCCTTGAGACCCCGCAAAATCAGTGTATATGCATCTTCTTCGGTAGTCCAACATGTTACGCTCTTGTATATAAGCGGCACGACGTAAGAAAGAACCCCGCTTTGAGAACACAAAAGAGAGCAGGGATAGAGAGAGAGAGAGAGAGAGAGAAAGAAAAACGTCGTCCAAGCTGGCTGTGATGCTGCTGGTACTATATATTGTACAATGAACGCTTTTTTCTCTGTCTCTCTTTTTTTCTTTACGTCGGCCTCGGGTGTTTTCAAGGGATTTCCACGAAAATGTAAAGCTCCTGAAGATCTTTTACTTCGGCTTTTCTCTCTCTTTCTCTTGGACGCTTCTCGCGTGTCTATGCGAACAGTGTCTAAAGAACTCCAAGATTTTACTTGGAGACTGCAAGACACGTGATGCGTGGATTTTTTCGTCGAGATTTTTTTTTCTTTTTACTTTTTTTAGAAAGTTTTTTAAAAAGAGATTTTGGATTATAAAGCGTGTGAACTAATATTTTTTTTTATATTGATATTGTAGATGCGTAAAAATATGCAATTATTTATAAATGAAAAATAATATAAAATTTCTTTTGAATTAGTATTAAAATAATTATCTTAACAAACACATAATAGATACTTACTTGTTTTATATAATATTAGTTTTTATAATTAAACTGTCAATTACGTAACAATCCTAATACCCATTTCACATTTCACTCACGATGATATATATATATATATATATATATATATTTTTTTTTTCACAAGACGAGTAGCAATCTATTTAATTATCCCTTGTTTGATTTACGCAAGTAAACGACACATACATACACATACATCCATATTAAAAACCCAATGGACTACCGTTCGCCGCTTTTTGCCCCGAAGAAATCTACGCCTGTAGAGCCAGTATACCAACGCGTCGAACGTACGAAGAAAGAGAATAAGCGAAAAGTAAGATTAAAAGGAGTAAAAGAGGGATTGCGGAACATTAAGGAGAGCCACGAAGAGACCGCGCTCGCGCGACTTTAAATTCGCGTGGTCCGAAAAGAGAACCAGTGTGTGTGTGTATAAGTAAAAGAGAGGAGGAGAAAAAAAGGAATCCGTCCTGACCAAACTGGTTTCGACCTGGCAATTAATACGATCTGACCCGGCTGGTGTGCGCAAAACGAACGAGAAGAGGAGGATATAGAGAATGAGAGAAGAGGACATCAGGCGGAAAGAAAGCGCGCCGGAAAGTACTTGAGAGATCTTGCTGTGTGTGTAACTATATAGTTTGTGTGGATATGAAGGGATACGAGATGCAGGAAGAGGAAAAAAGAAGGGTTTAATAAAAAAGGTTGCATTGGATTCGAAAATTCGAATCTTGGATTTTTTTTTCTTTGCTGCATTGCGTTTCTTTATGTGTATTGGTTAATATATAATGCGTGATTTTGCTGGATTTTTAATCACAATAATTTTCGTATAGTTATTCAATGATCAGTATGAATTTATATGATTATCTTAACACTTGTCTTTTTATCTAATATAAAATAAAATTATACGCAAAAATATAGTTTAAATTTTTTTGCTACCAATATAACAAAAAATTTTTAACCAAGACTTTTTCTTTTTTGAATTACGAAATCAAGATGATCTTCCAAACTGTCATTTCAAAATGCAAATTTTTTGTAAAGAAAAAAACAAGAAAAAAAATAAAGCTCAAAAAAGCAATAAAGAATTTTCCAATTTGCTGTTCTCGTGAGAGAAGCTTACGGGACAAGTCGTTAATTCAGCGATCGGTATCTCAATATGTCCCAAGGGCGATTTGAGCTTGCACGCATTGGAATCCCATGGTTACTCAGCTTTAAGCAATACACTGGTTCGTTTATTAAATTATCAGGTGTTCAAAGTTTCGTTAAAAAACATCAATTTTTCTTTTTTAAAAAATATGTCGCTAAATTATCTTGTGGCTTTTTATGTATGCACACAATATTGCGTGAGATGTTATTTTGTCTCTTTGAATATGTATATAAAACTTGTTAAATATTTAAGTTAGTGATTATATGTTATTATAAGAGGCTTGGTATAACTTGGTCGATAGAGTGTCAGTTTTGAAATTCATGTGTCGTGAGTTCGATTCTTGGCTCTTGACGATTAAGTAACTGAGCGATCATTACTGAAATATACTCAAAAGAGTATTAAAAAGGATTTAAAAATAAAAAAAATCATTTTTGATTAGTTCGTATTCTTCTTACTTGCCTTCATTACTTATTTTTTATTCTATTGTAATTAAATTTTTTTTTTAACTTTTTAGAAAATCATTACAAACAAAAAATCTAATTAAAAAAAATAATTTAATAACATTTTATATATTTTGAAAATCTACTCATAAAACCAAAAGCAAGCCTCTATACAAATTCACTAAAAATATCAATTTACTTCCTCAAAAAAATTCAATCTTAACTTCCATCCACACTGAATCACAACCAAAAAAAAAAAAAATTATGCATAAATCGCGAACACACCGATGATAATCTCAATATACAAACGAGCGTTTAACGAATTAAACAACCAGCCTTACGCGAAGAAAAAAAAATGTCTTCGATCGATCTTACGGCTAATATTTCAAGCGCGGCTCCGGTAACAATGAGACGTTGCCTATACTACTCTTCGAGAGAGACCCAACAACCGAACGTGCTAGAAACTCGATACACCAAGCAGAGTATAAGGCGCTTTCATGCAAGGGTAGTAATAGTAGTATATCTACACGACACAAACGCGTGTGCACGGTAGCTTCCTTGAATGATCTTGTATATGCTTCTATTTTGAAATATCATCTTGGTTCAGACTGATTTGTTTACATGAATTTTTTTTTACTTCGATGTTTGTTGTCTTTTTATTTAATTAATGTTATTAAGCTGTTTGGCTATTTAAAAACATTTAATAAAAATATATAATTAATGTTTTTTTTATATTTTACAAAAAAATTATATCATAAACTATGCAACCAGAATTATAATTTAAAAACTTGACAGTTAAACAAAACAACTTTAAACTAATCTTTATGCACGAACATTTCAGTTATCCAACCGTCATCCCTCCCTTACATACCTTTAAAAAAACTAGCAGCAAGTTTTTTAAGTTCTTCATCCAACCGATCCAACACATCTAGCTAGCCTTATAACGTTTACCTACCTCGCATACATAATAATATAAAACCAACCGGTCGACTTTAACCAAAGGAACAAAAAAAAGTAGGGTCTACATATACACTATATAGGGCGCTAAGAAAGACGCGTGCCGGTTCATATGCGCGCGCGCACAAACCATAGCATCTGCTACGGAAGAGAGGAAGGTAAAAAAAGAGGAGCTATAATGCTTCCGCAGGAAGCAGACGGCCTGTGCTATAAGGCCCCTCTCGAGCACATTCTTATTTTTTCCAAGCCACGCGCCCTTGTATATATGCATCGAGCTCTCTTTTCTCCCCTTATAATTGCGTTCTCCCTGGCTCTCTTTGTGGGTTTCGAGAAACTTCAAGACGTATAGCCCTCTCTTCCCTTATGTATATACTATGTGCTAGTGAGACTGAGAGGTGTAATGTGAGGGGTCCATGTGGGCTTGAATTTTTTTTTTTTTTTTACTGGGAGTTCGAGAGGGCTGCGTGTTGAATTTCCGGCGGGGAATACAGTTAGTGGCTGTAAGAGCTCAACTGAACTACTGGGGTGATAAAGAACCGAGTAAGGTCGTTATCTGTCGTTTGGTATGGTTACTATAGGGATCGAAAGTATAAGAAAAAAAAAATTGCAAAGACAGTATCTGTTTTTTTAGGTAGGTATAATTTCAAGATATTTCTTTTTTCATTTTTTATTTGAACTTAAAAAATTTTCATAAATAATTCACACTTATGAAATATCATGTAAGTATAACAAGTCAAACTTAAATCCTCACTCTTTTTCTCTTAAAAATTCCAACAACGTCACGTCTTCTCAATATATACTCTTTCCTTAAAAAAAAAATTTCATCATCCCGCTAATTAAACATCGTCAAACATTTACACTCCCTTCTATATATACCAACCAACCAACCAAAAAAAAAAAAAAATAAAAAAAGGATAAGAGGTATAGCAGAAGCCAGCCCAAATACAAAACGGCTTGTCGTATACGTATACCTATAAAGACCGGCGAAAAATCAAACGACTTGAAGGAAGAGAAGTCTGTGGTTCAGCGACTTAAGAAAAACAAGAACGACATGTACGCATAGCGGAAGACTGCCAAGCGAAAAAGAAAGAAAAAAAAATAAGAAATCGTATATATATATATAGGTACGAAAGACTTACATGAGGAGAAGGAACTCGTAAATTACACCGCGGGCGTGTGCGCGAGGAGAGAGAACGTAATTGCAAGAACGTATATATAGTACCAGGAGTCTTGCTCCCAAAAACGCATTGGATTTACTTTTCGAACACACTCGCTCTCTTTCTCTCTCGTAATTATGGGGGACCTGATATGACGCTCTTTTACTGTTGATCTTTTTTTTTTTTTAATTTTTTGTGGACGTCCAGGTGACGTGACAGGAATAAAAAAAATTACTATGTAGATTTTTATAATTTTTTGTCACCCTGAAAATGTTAAATGTTTAAAAGTCATTTGATGTTTTATGTATGCGTTTTTGTGAAAATAAAAAAGAAAAATTGTTACCGTTTATGCGGGTGCCTAGAAAGGTTAATTTCAAGGTTTCATGTATTTGATCAGTTAATTAAATTTTCTAAAAGACAAAGAAAAATTGTACATAAAGTGGTATATACGCGCGAATTAAAACATAAAAAGAGCGCAATGATATTTTGTACATGCGAGCAAATGAACAAACGACATTGGTGATGGTGATGACTAAAGAAACTTGGTAGAAAGTAGAGGAAGGGGGAAAAGAGTAAAGAAAAAAAAAGGAAGGCAAGTTTTCGCAGCTGCTGTGTGTGGCGTCGATCCGTTTGTATGTATTATCTGATGATGCTTGAAAAAGGGGCTTTAGCATTTTTGTACACACACACTTACTCACGTGTTTAAGAGTCTTGATTTTTCGTTAAAAATTTTGTGCAGATATTTTATGTGTGTGTGGTCTTAAAATGATTTTGCTATTTTCGTTTTGTTTATGATGATTTAATTAATGGAATATATTTATTAGTTTTGATCAAGCTGTAGGTAAAAAATTGATTTCTTTTTTTCTTTCTAAATAAATCATTTGACTAATGAGAATTAAGAGATTTTTATTTTCTGTAAATTTGAATATTGAAATACACCTGCTGATCATTAATCATTCGAATAAATTATTTATCAATTACCTTAGAAAAAAGAAACATCTCTATCCCTTAATAAAATAATGTCAAATAATCAATTATTTAAAAATTCAAAAAATTTCTAAAAAAAAAGTAACGAAACATTACGCAACACTTTTCCACTTATAAGATCTCCTTCCTTACGCGCAACAACCCTGTTAACCCTCAGTATATACAACACAGTGTTCGAAACATTTATGAATCGCCCCTATAACGCATATATCCATATAACCCAGCCCAACACTCCGTTTTTCAAGCTCCTTTCTCTCTTCTTTTCTTTCTCTTCAGCACCGCTCTTTTCTACCCTTCCCCCCCCCCCCCCCCCCCCCCCCCCCCCCCCCCCCCCCCCCCCCCCCCCCCCCCCCCCCCCCCCCCCCCCCCCCCCCCCCCCCCCCCCCCCACACACCGAGCAAAGAATCAAGCGAGCAAGCAAGCAAGCAAGAGAAAGAAAGAGAGTATAGGACAGCCCTGGAGGGAGGGCCCGATCCGGCGCGCGTCAAGCTGCTTGCTGCTCCTGCTGCTGCTGGCAGCCGCTCTGCTGCTCAACGTCGTCGCAGGTAAACCGAGCAGCTGCCGCTCATTCTCTCTCTCTCTCTCTCTCTCTCTCTTTCTACAAGCTACAGGGCCCCATATATACCTACTCTCTTTTTCTCTCTTTCTCTCTCTCTCTCTCTCTCTCTCTCTCTCTCTCTCTTCGGCGCGCCTCTCTTATTTCCTTCTTCTTTTTTTCTCTCCCCTTCGTATATGTATGTGCGCCTGCAGGCCAACGGCAGCAGGCAAACACACGGCAGCAGCAGCAACATCAGGCGCACACATGCATATACATATAATACACACATTTATATATATAGGGAAGGACAAAACACCAAACCGGCGGCAAGTAGTATGGTTGTATATAGTCAGCAGCAGCAACAGCAGCCGGCACGCTCAACAGAAAGCCTCTTGAAAATTAGTCCCGGCCCAACTGTCGTGCCTGCAACATATCCAATACCCTCTTCTTTGGGTATGTTTAAGACGTGTATTATAATGTATGGGCCTTGTGCCGAGCCCAGGTAGCTTTCGATTTTTTTTTTCAAATTTTTGTTAATTTTTTATTTTTACGTTTGTGTGTGTGTGTTTATTTTTTGTATTAATTGTGAATTTATTGTAAGAAAGATTATTTAAAAAAAAAAGGAAAGTTTGGTAATGATTTTGTGTCGTAGGAGATACCGATTTATTAATCAGTATGTTTTATTTAACAGTGATTGAAAAAAAAATAATAATGAGAGTGTTGATGAAGTGCAAAAAGTGAGTTTTTTTGGTTGATATAATTGGTGTACTAAATTTAATTTAGTATATAATGTTGTGGTTCAAAATTTTCGCGCTTACCTGCGCGGTAAGCGTAATTTATGCCGATTTATATGTTGAACATCTACTTGATCAATATGTCGATCATATGGACAAGATTATGAAGACCGAAGCTTATTGGCAGCAAAGAGCTAAAAGTCAAGCTTTGAGATTACGCGATCGTCATCGTAGAAGTGTTATTGAAAGTTCGGTTTATAGGCTGGCTGATGATGTTAGACAGAGTATTGATAATGGACGTTTTACTAAAGGTTTGTATTTAAAGATATGATTTTAGTTTGTTTTTTTTTTCTTATTTGATAATTAATATTTTTAATTTTTGAATTAACAGGCAAGAAAAAATTTTCATTCAAAAATGATGGTTTAGACGTGACAAACGTAAGAGATGAAAATCCAAATTACGATTATCAAGTATTTGCAAAAATCGATAATCATCCAAACCAAAAACTAAGAAAATTAACAAACACAGCTGGCGAAAAAGAAATCCTAAGTCAAGTTAATCCAAGTGACCATCTGCTAATACGCGAAGCAAAGAAAGGTCATCGTCGTTATCCAAAAAAATGGAGATCACAATGGTCGGAAAGGAAAAAAGGAAATTGGATAAAACGACCAAAACGTAATGCTGAAATTAAATTTACACGGTATGAGGTATTGGATGAAGCTGGTGATGTTGTTTTGGAATGGGATCATACCGATCCTGATAATGTGACATTTCGTGTAACCGCTAAGACATTGGGTTATATTGGTATTGGATTTAACGAGAAGAGTAGTATGAAAGGTGCTGATTTTGTACTTGCATGGGTTGATGATCATACTCATTCGCCTATGTTATTGGTAAGTTTATTTTTTTATTAGTTTATTTTCTTATAATTAAATATATTCAATTAAGAATCAATCTGATCGGTATCTCAATACCGATACTTTCAAAATTTTCATAAAAATTGATCATCCATTCCTAAAAATCCAAAAAATCGGTTGTAAAAACATAAAACTCGAAAAAAGCTAGAACAATTACACACAATAAAGAAAGAAAATGCAAGCTAGACACATTGTCTAGAATAATCGACAGCATACACTTGATAAATGAACACGTATAGGCATATTATATAGAAAATAGCAACAGCTGGGCTCTCGTCCGGGTGACTGCACGTGTACACGTTTTGCGTATATAATAAAAGGGAGAGGGGAAGACAAGCTTTGGAGACGCGTTTTTCCTGTATCCGGCATAGCATTTTAATTAGGAAATAGGGGGATGAAGCAGTTGGTAAAATAAACTTGTTGGATTATAAATATAAATTATAATTTCTATGAATATGTGATCTTAATCAGTTTATTAAATAAATAAATAAAGTCAAGGTTTTCTCGATATGAGTTTTGTGATGAAATAAGAATAAGAAGCTTTGTCTCGTATATAGATTGATGGAAACGATTGGTTTATACAATGTATATATTATATACGACTGTTATGCTAATTTATTTCATTTAGATTACTGTCACTATATCTCACACAGGTGAGTCATCCTGCTCGTTAATTTTGCAAACTATTACAGAGTAAAAGAGGCACGCATAAAATTTATATTACCAGAGATATGCTTTTAAAATTCAGTATATTCTTATATACAGAATCGTTTTTATTGTTCACCATAATCGTTCGTATATTATAAATTTAAAATATCTCCATTATCAAATTAGCATCTGTTCAAATACAACAAAATTCAAAATATTTATACAGCAAACATAATTTTCTTATATTTTTGGTATCCCATCTATGTAAACATATAAAATCAAAGAATTTGAAAATCTCAGAATACACACATACACACACTCGTATATACAATAATCTTTTAACTATACACAATAAATAATTTATGAAAATATGAGACAACGCGCACAAGTATCCAATGTACCACCATCTAAAAAAAAAAATTGCGTTACACCATTAGCGTACATTTTATATAGCCCTCACGGATCTTCGAAACAAATCCCAATGCATTACTCCTTTTTATTTATCCGCCTATGTGTAACCCTCCTTCTCTCTTCTTTAAACCATCGTGGTATCTTTTTTGGTATATTACCACACACATACATACACACATAGTCTAAACGCAAAAATTTTTGGGAGACCTCAGATCGAAACCGCGCATCCAAGCCTCATTCTTAATCTCCCTTTAATTCCTTGGCTTTATCGTCTTGTCTTCCTCTCCTCCTTCTTTTTCCTGTCTATTTTTTTTTTCTTTCTTCTTCCACTTACGTTTCTTTCCTTTACATACATACATATACATACAGAAAACTGCATCGTATATATAAGTAGGTATGCAATCTACCAAACGTTATACTATAGCGCGGCCCACCGTCGTCTCCAAAAGATCCTTTCTCACTTGTTTCAATACGCCGCGATCGTTTGGGTCTTCTCCTCCTTCTACCCTTCCTACGTTCCCCACTATTTTTTTTTCTTTTCTTTTCTTTCTTACTCTCTTCCTGTCTCTCTTTCTTCGAAAGGGTTACACGCGCGTATAAATGTGTCTATATATACCTATATATACATATACCTGCATGGACATATAAGAAAGAGGGATGTCGACGTATATACCAAAGAAGAGAAAGGGGGGAGGGGGGAGAGAAGAGAGGGGGAAAAGAGTTCCAAGGTTCCTTTTTACCAGATCGATGTTCAAGATTTTTCGGCTTGCACATCAGCGGCAGAGGAGGAGGAGGAGGGGGTATATATGCGCGCGTGAGGCTTTTATCGCGTTTAATTGCCTGGCGCACCGCGGGATTTTTTGGGAAGAGAAAGAAGAAGAAGAAGAAGAAGAAGAAAGAGAGAAATAAAAAAGAAGGTATCCCTATAAACCGCGTACGTTACTTATATATATACCTTCTTTACCTATATAGATACAGGGGTCTGAGGGTTGAAGGCTTGATTTATATAAGTAAATGCGAGAGACTCTTTTCTTTAACATTGTGATTGTGTATAGGTATATAGGTATATATACAGATAGGATGGAATAAAAGCAGCCCCGCATCTTACTTTGAAACGATCATTTGTTTTCTATTATTTGCAAAAGGGTTTCGATTCTATATACGCTCTCTCGATTAACTTGCTCGCCAATTTCGATTTGTCTTTGAAAATATAGGGAGAGTTTTGGTGATTTTAAAGCTGAAGGTATTTTAATAGTTTTTTAGATGTGGGATATAGGTATTATATGGTTTAATGGGAATTTTTGAAAAAATAGTTTACGGATTATTTTAATCATTAATTATGTTCATAATTGTAAAAATCAATTTCAATCTTCTAATCTAGATTCTCAATTAAGTTCTAGGTAACCAAAAAATATGAAATGATAGGCTTCCAAATACTTTAGTCACATGTACCTATATGACAGGTTTTCTGTCTGACATCTCATTTCACAGTACCCAAATAAAAAAAACAAGTAACCAGACCAATTTTGCGAGACAGACGAGAAATCGGAATGAGCGATCGGCAAAGAAGTGTCCGAATCGTACTTGTGTGATTCGTCAAGGTCTAGGCTGTAGAATCGATCGGTTTCGTTTCTTTTGGCTCTTGCAACGTATACCTATAGGAAGACGCATAAAAGGTAACCGGCAAAAGAGAAAAAGAAAGAGTGTAGATTTCTCTCTTTCTCTCTCTCTTTCTCAGGCACGTGTCACGTTGGTGAAACGAGAATTTATCATGACGTTATCGCAGCGGTCCAGAGAGAAAAGAGACTCTCGGCTCTTCGTTAATTTTATAACCCTTTTTCGCCTTCTCTTTCTTTCTTTCTTTTTCTTTTACTCTCTTGCTTCGTTTGACTGCGCTCTTCTTTTTTTTATCGCTCTTTTATTTTCGGTTAAGAAGCAATTTCAAAAGTTATTTCGATTTCTTTTTGCTCAAGTTGATTTTTCAAAGTATCCTGGTGAGCGAGAGAAGAAGCTTTTTAATTTTGATTTTAATTTTGTTGCGCTTTTTTGAAACTTTTAAATAATGAGCTTGTCTTTCGTATAGATTTATCTTTAAATAACTACATAGTGCAATCAAGTTTAATAAAAAAAAATTTTGTTTAAATTAATGAAAAGCAACAAATTTTAGCTTATACATTAAAAATACCAAATGCTATACGCATATATAATTCAGTTGATGTACACTAAAGTGTCAAGGACACATTAAGCCTACCCAGTAACTGAGCTTAATATACCTCAACCTCCAACTCGACCAACCTATCCGCCTCCAAAAGTATAAAACAAACAGGTCTGAGGAAAAAGAGATAAACGTGTGCTTCTACTACAAAAGAGTATAGAAAAAAAAGAAGAAAGAGAGATCGGACGAGTGAGATTGTATTAATGAGGCCAGTCTCGTTAATTGGCGTCCACTCACCTATAATCCTCAGAAAACCACGAATGAAGTCGTTCTCGTTTTTTGCGAGTCTTCCAAGGGAAGAAAGTCCTGCTTTGTGGGCATGTATGTGGGTATTTATTACACTTGGTATATCTGTAAAAACTTGTCACTCTTGTGTCTACGTGTGGAGTCTATTTTATCGTGATATAGTAAGGTTGATATAACGATAGTTGATGTCTTGGATTATTACTGATTTTATGATAATTTGTTTCAAAATAATTATTCTGTGGAATACATAACTTTAAGTTGTAAAATGAAGAATTTTTCTAATTGACTATAACCATTTTTTTTACAATTCATTAAATTCAAATTTCTTATTAAAAATCTAAAAAAAATAAAATATAAAAACATTATCTCGAAGATTTCCGCGTATCAAATAATAAAAAAAAAATATACGCAAATTATTATAAACCCCATAAAACATCATATCTCAACCAAAATAAATCAAGAAGTAGCAACATGTTACCAAAAAAAAAAAAAATCACCTAAACTTCAGATAAAGTTGGATAAATTAATAAAATAATTCCCACGGACATTTTTATCCTGACAGTAAACCAAACGGTATATCGTGACTCAAAATTCGTCGAAATTCACATTCTATATCAAAATCTCATTTGCACGTGTGTCCTTCTGCATACATTAGGCCAGTAGCATCTTCAAGGCTGAGTTCTTCAAAATAGAAAAAAGAAGTAGCCAAAAGAAGGATACATGTCATTCACGTGACAACGCGATAGACCAAAAACGATACCCTTAAAAATTAAAGACTATAGAGATACACCGGTAGTCGAAAGTACGCGAGAGAGAAGAGGGTCCTGGCGAAATAATAAAAAAAATAAAGCGAAAAAGAAGAAGAAGAAGGGATAAGTATGGGCCAGACTTGAATCGCACACAGGAGAAAAGAGAAAACAGAAGGAGAAGAGAGAGGAGAAAGAGAGAAGAACCTGCTCAGGAGCTTGAAACCGGCTTCCACGAATTCTCCTAATCTTAATTAAATTTATTTCCATTACGTCTGCACTCTCTTTCTATCCCACTCTTTCTTTTTATTTTATTTTTTTTTTTAGATTTTTTAACATTTTTTTAAGCCGGTCTCTCGACGACGATCAGCCACGGGATATATATTTTGCACATATACATATGTACACACACACCTGCCTGCAAATGTATCTTTCTCGCTTTATTTCTTTTATTTTTTTTTTAACATCTCTCGTGTATGTGTATTTTTTGGTGTCGTAAGAGATTATACTAGCAAGTGTATATTCATATGTATATGGTGAACCTGCTGTGCGCGAGAAAAAAAAGAGAGAGAGAGATTTCGTATCCGCTGATAAGAAGAAAAGAGAGAGAGAGAGAGTTACATTTATACGGAATTCAACGGATTTTGATAAGATGAAAGTGCATATTATACCATAGGTATATATATGCAGCTGTTGCTGCTGTGTAATATAAAGTAGATATGTATGTGAATATAAGGGATAATAAAGCTCTTGATAATGACTTGGCAATTTTAACTTTAATGCTATATATGTTATGTATATACCATAAAGTAATGAAATATATTATAAAATCATCATAATCAGGTATACAAAATCTTTCATTTCTGTTTTAAAGTATATACCTACGTATAAATGCTATTTAACTTGGATAAAACGTTTGCGAATTAAATTTTTTGATAAAGAGGAATTATAAAAAAAAAAAAAAAAATAAAAAAAAAATTAAAATTAATCACCAACTATTAACCATATTTCATTACGACATTTAAAGAAGCAAGCAAGAGCCCTATACGTTTTTAAAAGTATAAAACGAGGCGTAATAAACCCAAGAAACTGCGAAACATCCGATCGGTATCACATATAGTATACCTATACACCTATATATACATATATATATACATGCTGTGTGTATAGAATTTCATTTTATCTCCAGCAGCAAAAACAGCCTCGACTACTCGTCAATTAATCAACGGCTGTTATCCAGCCCATTAGCCTCTGTCCTTTTTATTTCTCTCCTTTTTTTTTTTATTCACATCTGATCATCAGTAAGATTCTCATATTATATCAATTCCAAAACTATCATCTATTCCTTTTTTTCATTTCACAAAACTATAAAAATGATACATATAATTAGGGGTCCTGTTCTCAACTCTTCAGCTTCTGGTTTTCAAGAAAAAAAAAAATCGCTACCGATCTCGCTTGAATCCAACCGATTTTATAACCTTTTTAAAAGAAAACCGTTCTTTTGATACCAAACAAACAAAAAAAAAAAGAATTATAAAAACCAGTCTTTTATCCTCACCGGTACCTACCTATATGTCGAAAAATATGGTAACACTGCCTCAAGCTGAAAAAAATGGAAACACGAAGCATCATCGACTTTACAGTGCAGATCAGAGAGTTATGCAAGAGCACGTTCTTATTATGATCCTCAGAATGTATATAAAAGAAGCCTTTAGCTTATAACATATATATCGCGTGAGTTCCTCCTACCGTATACACGTGTACCCTAAGGCTATACCACTACTACTATATGGGCGTTTCGTATTTTAGCTCCTTTTTCATCTAACATTATTATTACCCTTCTATCTCCTATAATATTGACTAAGGCAACATCGTGTATCTATGTATCTGTAGAAAATGCGTGAATCTGATGGATATAAGTATACTCAAGCAATATGCAACAGTATAAGTTTTTAAACTAAACGCTTTCTGGTGATTATGCTTGGTATATAGTGAATGGGTATATCTATACAACTACTGGAAGAAGAGGAAAGAGAGAGAGAGAGCTTGGGGGAAAGGGAAGGTCTTTATGATTTACGGTTCCTCAACGCGGTTTGGAAGCTACTATACATATAAACCGGTTGCCTTCACTCGAATCGCAAATCTTGAACCTGTTGTATATTTTTGCGCCTTTAGGCCTGTCCTTATAATACCTATATACTATAGCGGTTAAATCTTATTGTAATATATGTGATGATACTAGTGTGTGTTTCCTGGGATTATTTTTTTTTTTTGAGGGTCAAAATTTTTAGTGTAAAATTATAATATCAATAAGATTTTTTAATTTTAGTTTTAAATTTATGAGTATTAAATAAAAATTTTTTTAAATTTATTTTGGTTACTTAAAAATATATTTAGTGCGTGTCTTACTTTATTTCTCGTATTTAAACAATTGTTACTCTCAATTTACTTTCTCTCCTCTTTAATGTACAGTTTTTTTTTTAAGAAAGTACTCACTCGCTCATTTAAAGCACGCGTACAATGAATTTCGTGGAAACATTTAAAACACCCAAGTATCTCTCAATTAATCTTCCCTTTACCAAAACATAAAAAGACACCAAAAAAAAAATTCAAAATTTTTTAATTACTTTACCATATAATAAATAATACCAAAAAATTACCAATCAACACACTACCTATATAAAACGTGTTTCATCTCTATACTAAAAATCTATAAAGATAATCTCGCATCTCTCTTCAAACCACACATTTCTCAAGAAACGTGAAAAACAACACTTGTAAAACACCAATAACAACAACAACAACAACTATATCTATATGTAGATAACCACAATCACAATAAAGCCAGTTGGCAAAACCACTTCTCAGAACAACAATCGTAGAACCATAAGAAATATAAATAGCCATGTTCAATTAACAAAAACCAAAGAAGTTGACCATTTCCAATCATCACCAGATCTATAAAACCTTATACTTACAATCGCGTCAAGCCGGTTATATACTACAGCATCCTACAAGTCAAAAAAAGCCTAATAAAAAAGAAGAAAGAAAATAGAGTACACGCGCCACAAGTACCCCTAAGGCACACTTTTACTACTCGGCGCCAAAGAACGTCAGCCACCAAGAAAATAAAAAAAAAAAAATTATAAAAAGAAAAGTAAAAGGATGACAGTGTACCTATATACTATATAGTGCAAGCTTGAATTGCCGCTTCTTCGGCAGCTCTCGTGGCCAATTAGGACACAACCCAAGAAATGTTTCATTGTCTTTAACTTCCCCCTTCTACCCCCTTACTCTCCAATACAGATTCTCGTCTTGGCATATATCTCTCTGAAGTAGTTTTGAGCTCTCTCGGCCCCCCCTGAGGGCTGACCGGATCTCCTCCCTTTTTTTTCTTTTTTTCAACTCTCTCTCTCTCTCTCTCTCTCTCTCTCTCTCTCTCTCAAGTGCACCTACATGTAACCTTCAACAGAAAAGATAAAGATAAACTTTAAAAGGTATATAGGTATTTTCTGAATTTTACGTCTGTCGCGAAAAGTAAAGACGAAAGCATAACTCTACATGAGGTATATAGTCATTATTCATGCTGAGATGGCAAAGTTATATACGTCCGAGACAAATCGGTTAGTATGAAAGATAGAGAGAAACGGAAAAAGAAAAAGAGAGAAAGAGGGAGAGAGAGAGTGACAGGGCAGATTACACGGATCGTTAAGTTTTGCAGAGAAGAAGAAGAACCTCGCCCATGAGTCTTCTTCATTTTGCCTGAAGGTATAGGTACTCTTAGCCATCGGAGTAGTGCACAATTTCAATTTACCGATTATATTCGCGGTGGCTATACGCTTTCTCTCTTTCTCTCTCGTAAATGGATGAACTTTTAACGACTCTTTGGCAATTGCAACTGTATGTATAGGTAGTAATTGCGAGTATTACGTTGTGAGGAAGAAGAAGAAGATACTGGGTGATGGGTGTAAGGTAGAGGAAGATTACTGGTGATTGTGGTGGATATTTGTTGATGTGTATGACTGAGAAGTGTGTAACTGTAGATTTTGAGTTATTAGGATGGTATATTTTTTGGGTTATTGTTGTTTTTTTTAGGGGTGGGATAAGGATATGTGGATGTTGATTTTGGACTTTCTTTTTGGATGACGATGGATATTATGGAAGTGGTTAATATTAAATTTGTGTATTTTTAGGGCTTCGTTATCTTCAATTTTGCAGCTGCTTTGCTCTTATAGCAGGTGTTGAAATAATAAGCTGAGCACTTGTATGGATATTTGCAACAGGTGATACAGTTATTCTTGAAGTCCTTTTGGCTTACTTAATTTTTTAATAAATTAATTGAAATTATTAAAAATTTAAATAAATCATTTGTATAAAAACAAATAAAAAAATATGTTTTTAAATGTTTTTATTAAAATTTTAAACTACTAAACAAATATTTTACAATTTTTATTCATGTCAATCAAAAGATTCTTAAAATAAGATTTAAACTGCATCAACAATATACAAAGAACCAAAAAGATCCGTATACTCAACCATATAGGACGACAATAGTAAAAAGAAACAAAATTTTTTTCCCACGGCATTCCACCAAGCAAACATGCCAAAAAAAAATCCCCAATTTTCTCATAGGTACACACATACATACATCCTCTCACTTCTCATTCACATTATATATATATATTTTTTTTCTAAATCCGGAAAAGCCTTACTTTAAAAAAAAAAAAAAAAAAATCTTAAACGCATCCTCCCATGAATTCTCCTTATACACTTCGTAACATTAAAGTTTCGTCGTCCCCATTGAAATTGAATAAAATCGAAGAACCAAAAGAGCTATCGAGAGAGAAAATAAATAATGAAATTTGCCGCATACTAGGAAGAGGGGGTTTGATTACTCAATCGAGAGAAATCGGATGAGTCTTTAATTTTCAAGAATAGAAATTCTCTTTATCTCGCTAACAACGTCATTCTTTAGTTTACTATATACACTTTCTTCATGCGTTTACTGGAAATTTCATTTTATACGAGAATTTCATTTGTAAGTTCGCTACTATAGTTTCATTCATGGATTATCTAAGAATAGAATGTACTTGAAAGTGACAATGAAAATCTCTTTTCACATATCGTGTTGTTTAATAAATAAATAAGAAAAATTCTTTATCGCAAAACAAAATGATATAATTCATTAAAAAAAAAAAAAAAAAAAATATGCATAAACTTAAAAATGTAAAATCCTGCAATGAAGTACATTATTATTCTTCAACATCCTGTTCCTTAATAGCAGGTCTACAAGAGGGACCCCGGAATTCCGAGCAGTCGAGCACATACGGTTGCATATACTAATAAAGGTAAAAAAAACGGAAGGGAATCATGGTTGGGGACTGCGGATTATCCGGCCGGACAGACGTGTGTCGAGGTTATATATAGCGAAGATTAATTTTTGGACGGATGTGAGGAATCGTTGCGCGTCGTTGCGTTCTTTGCTTATATACGTTTCCGGTGATTTTCTTTATTATATCTTTTTTTTTTATTTTATAAGAAATTAAATTAGTTTTATAGAAGTTGGCATCTTTTTTAAATTAAATTGTTTTAAAAATAAATTAATAGTTAACCAATAGTTTTTTTTAAAACTGTTATGATTGTATTATGTGTGAAGTTGTAAAAAATCGCAATTTCAATTTCGTAATTGAAGTGTTTTAAATTCACTGTATTGATTGAGTGTTGGTTAACATACTCACTAATTATGTGTATGTTAAGCACAAAAATACATTCAACTTATTCTTCAAAAATATATTTTTTTTTCTTTTACCTGTAACAAGTATTACGTATTACCCATTTTAAATTTTAAATTTTGCTAGTTTATATTGAAAGCATATAATATATTTGAAAGTTTGTCCAAATATATTATATGCAAGTATTTACGCAAATACTTATGATACACAATTTTCAATAATAATAACTTATGAATAGCTTAAAAATACGACCAAGTAGCAAAAACATATTTTTCTAAATAAAATTCAAAATTGAGAGAAAATATCTATTCAGGGAAACCCACATTTTCTTCTCAAATTACCACAATAAAAAGACAATCCTAACGTCAAACAATCACTCTATGAAATAAACCACTCCACTCTACAATAACACAAAACCCAAGCAGCAGCAACAGTCACACATTCCTGCAAAAACTCACATTTTCATTTATACTACATATACCCTAGACTACCTATATACATATTACAACCCTAGAGCCGTTACGATTATACCAGACCCATCGCAGCGTGACGGCAAGGCCTCTCTCTCTCTCTCTCTCTCTCTTGGCAATTATTTGGGATCGTTATACGCGCGGGTAAGAAACTATCCGCAGGGAGAGAGAAAAGCGCCTTCCCCTTTTGTCGAAGCAAGTATAACAAACTGTAGGTAGGATGTTAGGGTCTTGGTAAATGTACATATCGATTGTCGCTATATGTAACCTTGCTGAGAAAACTTTAGCTTATTCTGAGAGAATTTTTGGTACTTGATAGTATGTATAAAAATCAACCTGTGACTTCTATTTCTCACACTTACCTATACCAATTTTTCTTATTTTTTTTCATTTTCCAAAACACATCAATAAGAAAGAAATAAAAAAAAAGAAATTAATGAAAGTTAATAAATCAAAAAATAAATCGTACGTAGTATACCTACACGATTCGGTTTTGTCGTTGATCGAATACAATGAATCCTTGTCGTTTGCCATCGCACATCCCCCTTTTCAGGTCAAAAACGGTGATTCCACCCTATAAATTTCAAATAAAACTCAATATATATCCAAGAACATTTTCGCACGGGAGCAAAAAGCAAGGATCCGCCACATTAAACTTCTTTGCCGCACGTGTGATCATCATCCCTGTTACCCTCTCTTCTTTTTTTTTTTTTTTTACTTGTCGTTTTTTCTCTTGCGAGCAAGGAGTACTCTTTGGGGTCACTTTAGCCTTTTGGAAAGAGAAAGAGAGGTTGAAACCACAGGAGGTGGGGTGGAACAAAGAAAGGGAGAGATTTAGCTTGAGAGGTGTAGGTATATATGTATATATATACAGTGGTACTTGGGACGGAAAAAGAAATTATAGATATTTTATGGCTGGTTCTTTCGAGAGAGAAAAAGGTTTTTAAGAGAGAGTCCTTCTTATCCTCCACCGACAAACACTTATAACACAATCGAGTGTACTTTCTTTCCAGAGAAGCTTATTTGCTGCCAACGCCACATTTTACTTTGTCGGCTAAAAAACTATTTGGGTGTTTAATTGAAATGTTGGTGAATCGTTTAATTTTGACGAGTAAACGTTTAATTTTCGTGACAATTATTATATTTATAACTCTCTTTTTCTGTTAATTTAATTTGTTGAAAAAAATTACGTTGTTAAAAAAATAAATGTTAATTTTGAATGATTCTCTCTTTTATTTTGTAATAAATAATTTAAACGATAAATTATCCAAGGAGAAAAAAAAGTCAAGAAAAGATATATTATATGCATCGAGTTTTTGAAAGTTATATCGTGTGTATATATAAAGAAGAAATTGTATAAGAAAGGCAGAAAGAAGGGGCGGAGATTCGCAAGTGACTGTTATGAATGACGACGGGTATATATGTAGTATGGCAGGTATTCAAAGAACGCGTATATACCAACTTCGTTTCATATACCTACCAGCACACAAGCTCATATATATATAATGTCACCTTTTTTTTTCTCTGTCCAAATAAAAACTTACTCATAAATTATCATCAGCTCTCTGAACGTTATATATATTTTTACCAACTGTCATTTGACAACTGCATTCTGACTTGTTTTTTTTTTTAAAGGTCGACTTTTTGATTGACAAGTCATGTTTTGATTAATTATTATGAATTATACAGCTTCTATTTGTACTACTCAATTCCCCACACATATATCTTCGATCATATAATAAAGAATTCAATTCACCTTTTAAAAAATTCTATTTACAAAAAAAAAGTCAAATCATCTCGATCAAAGTTAACAAACCCAATAATAAAAAAAAAATCGACAGATACAACTAGACCCATCATCGAAACTGTTCACCAAGCATCGATAATAATCAGATCACCCTTCATTCTTCAAACAACTCACTCAACATCCTACACTCATCCCTTTAGTCTTCTTACTTATTCTTCCCAACCCTTACCAATATATTCACCACAGATCATCCCACGAAAATAATTTTAAACCACGAGAATAATATAATACCTCAAGCGTTAAAAAAAAAAAAATGAAAACTCATGAGAGCTAACCTTTTTTTTCCTATTCTTAATGTGTTTCAGGATTCTCACGGTGTAAAGGGAGCAAATGCAGCACCAGAAACCGATTTATCCCAGGACTACCACTTGATTCACGCGGTTCAAAATGACAGTCATACAGTCGTTACCTTTACTCGTAGATGGCAGACATGTGATCCTCAGGATCGTATTCTTACGGTAAGTTTTTTTTTATTTTATAAATTATAAGCTAGAAGCTATACCTAAATTCTTGAAAATTTTTTCAAGTGGTTTCAAGTATTGGTTAAAGCTACTGTTCTATGCAAGCGATTAAATATTATCGAATTGAATGGATAGAGAAAAGCTGAAAAGTTATATATACGCGCTTATATGACACAAAGCAGACGCGGGCAGATGTGGTTTATATACGTCATAAAAATAGATTGCAGCTGGAGGCGCACGTGCCTGAAAATTGAGAGACTTAATCTTTTTTTTCTTTTTTTTTTTTTTTTAAACGAACCTTCTCGGATATCGTATTTAGGTTTGAGAGATACCATGGATGCTTTTTAAAGGATAGATCATTATATATAATGTGTCATTTTTCTTAATTAAATTATTTGTTCAAATAATAATTAATTTATTAATAAAATCAATGAAAATAATTTTTACTTAAAAATTACATCATTTGAAAAACGTTGAAAAAATTCGCAAGTTTTTTTCTATCCTTTTCTTTTTATAAAACTAGAATACTTTAAAGTAAAACACTATGATTTTCAAAACAGCAGCTGCTCAACGTAGCGAAGTATATCTTATAAAGTAATCTCTCAAGGTCCTCCTTTCTTTTTTCACCATAAGATCAACTTTAATTTTCATATAAACCTTTTTACAAAATATCACAAAATTTATTTGAACTAACTAAAATTCATTAAAAACAAAGTCTTCAACAATTTTTATACGTAAAGAAGCTTGAATTCATGTATCTTGGTCTCGATTGTTTTTCCCTTAGCACAAAGTTTCAAAGCAACGTGCCGAGTATAAAGGAATTCTCTCACGAGGCTATAAGATCCAACATGTCGAAGGAAGTCTCCCCCCTCGAATGAACCATGGGGCCATTAAAATATTTCTAATCGAACGCTATCCCATAGCGATTCTTTTTTTTTCTTCATTCTTTCCTTTTTTCTTTCGATACCCCTCTTTTTTCGGCTTACTTTGACTCATCGCCAATTTCGTTCATTGTGTCTCTCGCGGTTATTCTCTGGTATACTCAGAAAAGCCCAGCTTTATATAAAATGCAATTTCATTTAAATTAATTCCAAATGAAGAGGTATACACGCAATCATTCTGAAAATTTCACAACCGCAATGAAAAAGATCCACAATTAAAATAAAATATCAGAAATAAAAGTAAATATCAAACCATCAAAAATTTCACATCCTTCAAAAGTATACATATATAGCCTCCACCTCAATCTGTCAAAACTTCCGTCTCAAATCTACACCACAAAGCCAAACCCTTTCAACAAAGAAAAGATCAAATCCTTTGAAGTCCCTCAAAATCCTTTTAAACCAATAATATATTCTCTCACAGCTTAAAAACAAGGTCATTCTGAAAATTTTTCTCAATATATCTGTTTTATACAGGCTGACACTATACGAGTCCTATGGGCTATGCACCATACCGATCCTGAACTCAACGCTGGAAGGTACCATGGTGAAAGACGAGGTGCTCGAGCTCTGAGACTCAAGGCACCTGCACCCCATCCTGCTCCAGAACTCGACGATCCCGAAGTTGTCAAATGGGATGTTAAACTAAACCAGGTAAAGATTCATATTTAAAAATTATTTTCTTGTTCGTTAGTAATTTTTAAAAAAATTATACTTTATACTTTCTTCCTCTTTTTTATGTTTTTAGTTCACCGTGTCCAACAACACAGAGACGGTATATTGGTGTAAAATATTCAAGGCTCCAAAACTTCACCGCAAACACCACATGATCGGGGTAAGTTTATAACCACAAAGTAATTTACAAATCGAGGAATCCACATTTTTTCTTTGTTCAAAAAATTCAAGCATGTCGATGCATGTGTTCTTCTTAAATCCAAAATAACTCACGCGTGAACGGAAGTCTCGCGTATGTATATTATACCTTCCCACGAAACCTACTATTATTCGTCGGATGTTACTCTGATCGCGTTTTCTCACTTGAATTTCAATGAAAATTCTCATTCTTTAGTATATTTATAATTTTTTATCGGATAAATCATAATCACGCAATAATTTTTTTATAAACATTAATTAAAATAAAAAAATTGTTATTACAGTACACACCACTAGTTGAAAAAGCAAACGAAGCAGTGGTACATCACGTGATCCTTTACGAGTGCGGTTCAACACAACCAATTCTCGCAGAACACTCACGTCTGGCTGGTGCCCACTGCTACAGTCCAACAATGCCAAAAGAATGGGACAGTTGTCTACAACCTGTATTAGCCTGGGCTCGAGGTAGTCGAGGCGAATGGCTACCAGAACACGTTGGTTTACCAATTGGCGAACATCTTGAGAATTCATACTACATGTTGGAGGTTCATTACAACAATCGTGCAGGTCGTGCACTTGTAGATAGTAGTGGTGTCAGATTACACCTAACACCAAACGTTCGACGAATGGAAGCTGGTATCCTAATTGCTGGTGTAGCAGTGAGTCCTTTACATATGGTACCACCCGAACAGAAGGAATACGCAACTGCAGGCTACTGTACATCACAGTGCACCAATAAAATGTTCGACGAACGAGGTATCAACATAGTTTCGGTAGTGCTACATTCACATCTGGCAGGACGTAAAATGAGTTTGAAACACGTGAGAGAAGGAAGAGAATTACCACCTATTGTACAGGACAATCAATTTGATTTTGAGTATCAACAATCCCATACTTTGGGTCGTGAAGTGCAAGTGCTGCCAGGTGATGAACTTGTTGCCGAATGTGTTTATGATACTCGTGGACGATCTAGAGCTACATTTGGTGGTTATGCTGCTTCGCAAGAGATGTGCCTTGCTTTTGTTGTACATTATCCTAGGACACCACTTGCTGCTTGTTATAGTATGACACCTGTTAAACAATTCTTTGAGGCTCTTAATGTACAGGGTTTTAAGGGTGTTACTATGGATCAGGTTGAGAAATTGTTTCTGTCAACGACGTAAGTAATTTTAGAATATTTTTATATTTGTTAATGTATTTTTAAAATTTTTTAATTGATAAACTTGATTCTTGGGTTAACAGGACGGAAACGGTTACGTTACCGGTATCACCAAATAGAAGTTACAAATCGAGGGAAGACAACGATGCGGAAATTATTAGACAGGCTAAATCTGCTCTAATATCCAAGGGCGATTACATTGACTACGATCATATTTTCAATAGACTGATTATTGAAAAGCCTGACGAATTCAAAGGTAATTTTCTTTAAAATCAATTATTTATATTGAATGGTCCATGAAAAAATGTATAATTTTTTAATTTATTTTTATAGATCACACCTTGTCTGACCACATTTCTGCCCTGGCTTGGAACGACACGTCTCTTTCAAAGTCTATTGAGATGAGCCTCTATCACGGCAAGCATGCAACGTTCTGTAGAACAAGGGAACACAAACTTCCTGAGGTAAGATTTTAACTAAATATACCTAAATAAAAATTATAATTCAGGAATTTAAAATTTAAAAATTTAACTTTACAGAACGCCATAATCCAGAATTTTCCAAACTTCACATCTCTACCAATTAGCAACGACACACATTGCAAGCACTTTCGCAAATTACATCGTTCTTCGAGCTCAAGATTCGTACCAATACTCGGTGGTATCCTACTGACGCTCTCAATAGTCTTACTCGTCTGAAGCCAAATCTCGGCCCGCCCAAGGCAGGCCATGCCATTACGACCCTCTTGTGCATTTGTATAAAATCGATGACCGTTTATTTATTGCGTAATGACGCGGAGTCACGTTATTGTTTTTTTTTTTCTTTTTTTTTCTTTTTTTCTTCCTGAATGTACTTACTGTTTGGTATGAAACATTAGGATGAGAAATGATAAAGTTTTTGTGAAAACTTGTTTAAAATGATGATGATGATTGTATTGTATGTCAGAAGTTAATTTTAATGTTGTAAATATATTTATAAGTGAGTTTGATTTTTTTTTATAATTATTAGATTTTTAAGAAATGTATTTTCATATGGATTCTCAAGATTGTAGATATAACATTAAAGGGAATTCAATTTGAAAAAAAATATTTTTTAAGGATTTTAATTATTAGTTATTAGTATTTATAAGTGATTATTATATCATAACAAAAAAATTATATGATTCATCTTGAAAATGAATTTTAATTTATTTTATAAAGTAAACTTTGTTACGAGTAATAAATGCGTATTACCAAATGATAAGATAATTAACTTTTTTTTAAATTTAGATTATCTATAAGATGAAAAATTATATCGTTATTAAAAAAACCTTTAAAATTACATGATTATTTTGTATAAAATAAAATTTAAATTATAAAACATCAAATAGATTTTTTCTTTACATCTCTATCCTGAACCACTTCCACATATATAACATTATATTATGAAAATTAAATGTTCACCATAAATGCTTACTTCTTCAATACCCTTTATATTTATATTACAAAATATATCAATATCTTCATACACCAATAAACCAGACATTATATCAGAAAATAATAAAAAAAAAAAACTATCACTCGATTCACAAGACTAAACCTCTTCTCTTAAATCGATAAATACCCAGACAATCAAACCGAACTCGCCAGCGCGCGTCTAATTTTCTAATCTATATACCCACTCTAACGCAGCTGAGACACTCAAGTATATAATACGAGTCATCGACTTTCCATGTGGTCGCTTCAACGCGCAAATCGAGAGAAAATCGACGCGCCCACGTGAATCTCGACTATAACTATACACTATATTGAGTCCCATGTGGTCGACGCTGATAACCGCGAAATTGCACGCGCTATCGGATTAACGATATATATAGGTAGGTGTTCTATGAGGGAGGTTTTCTATAAAATACCAAGCGTCCGAGTATTCGAGCGTCATTCGGAGCTTGAATTCTCATTCGAAAGGACCTTCTCTTTCTCGGCTTCGTTTTCTAAATTCTCAGATATTTCAAAGTTACTTTTACAAATAAATTGCATTTTTAAACTTTTTTTATTTTTCATTTTAAAAATTTCAGAAACACAATTTTTCTAGTGGTCTCGAATTTTTTAATTTTTAAGTAAAATTTTAAAAAGCTTAAAGGTGAGTTTAAGCTCAATATACAACAAAAATTTGTTACGAGATCACTCCTAACATTTTATCTGCAAATTAAAAAAAAACAAAAGGATGAGAAGAACCAGGCACGTAGTACTACCAGTAAGATCCTGGCAATACATGGGTCTACTAATAGTATCACTAGCTTGCCTTACTCTGGGTCTAGTAGCTCGTGATCGCGAAGGAAGACATGGAAGTCTAGCCGGACCTGAACTCCTCCATACTGCACCACACGAGTAAGTACATCAGAACTCCTCCACCTCTAGTCTACCCAAACTCAATTAAAAAATATTAATACCCACTCATTTCTTTTTTTTTTCACTATAGAGTTGACGCATGCCCTAACAAAAATTTCCTTGACCTAGTCCAGAGCACGGACAGTTCCTCAGGCCTCGTCGAACCAGTCTCCCTAAATAATCGCGAAGCTTACCCTGAACCAGACCAAACTCGTGATTCGCGAATTCGACTAAGCCGCAGTCGCAGCGACGTAACTCGACTTCTATCATCTCGTCGTTCAAGCGAACCTGGTGGCCGAATCGCATCATCTGAACGGCACGATTCCTTAGAACGTCGTAAAATCGATCAATATCAACGTTCGCGATCGGTAGAACCAGCACGTAGAATCCGTTCTAACGAAGCACGTCGAGTTCGATCACAAGAACGTCGTATAACCGATGATACCAGACGTTGGAGAATCGATGCTAATCGAGCCCGAGACTCCGAGATTCGCCGTCAAGATGCGCGAGTCGAACGTCGGGAATTATTGTCGGACGATCGACGGATTCGTATGACGGAAAACCGGGTTCGCGGAGAGCGTCGCGAAGTTAGGGCTACTGGTCGACAAAGGGATCTCTCTCGAGACTTCCGTGCTGACAATCGTTTTGGTACTCGAATTGCAGAAAGGAGATCTGCTAGTACCGAACGCCGAGTACGAGGTGAATCAAGATCGGAACGAAGATCGGTAAGTGTTGAAGATCGTCGTGTACGCGTTATGGAAAATCGCGAACGACAGGCGCGTCTTAATCCAGCTCGTCGCGTTCGTGAGGTGAGATCGGATGAGCGTAGACGCGATCAGCATCGATCTCGATTTGAAAGCAGTCGACGAGTGCGCGATACCGATCTTGAGCGCCGAGTACGTGATTCTGAAAATCAACGACGCGTACGAGTTACAGAAAATGAAAGGGTTCGGGATTTGAGTCTGGCAAATCGTGAGCGACGTTTGTCTGAAAATAGCGAACGACGCGTGAGACTTGCACGTGACGTTTCTCGGTTAGAGAATAGACGTGCGCGATCGGTAGAGAATTTAGGACGAATTGCTAATCGTCGGGATAATTCAAGGGTAGAGACTCGACGGGTTCGATCTGTAGAAGATACGCGTGCTCGAGATGCTGGTTTACGTATTGAAAATCGAGTTAGAGCGAGAAGCGTACCGGAAACTCGAGTGCGAGAATCACGACAGGAAAATCGGCGCGAAGTAGTTCGCGCTCGTCGTGTAGATGCTGGACGACAGGAAAATCGGCTAATCCGTGATTTGAGATTAAGTCGTAAAGCTGAGGAACGAGTAGCTGAAAATCGAGCGAGAGATAATAGGAGAATCGAACGTCGAGAGCTAACACGAGATGCTGAGCGACGAGTTCGAGATGCAGAACGACGAGTTGTTTTGGCCACTAGGCGTAGTAGCGATTCTGTATCGCGTGACGTACGAGATGCGCAACAAAGGGTAAGTTTTTATTAAGTGCTTTATGGAAAATTCTTGAAAAGTAAATTAGAAAATATTAAAATTTAAAAATTTTTTAGCGCATCGTCAATCGAGATGTACGTCAAGATTATCGTCGACAGAGCGATATAAGGCTCGACGACGTACGACGTGAAAAACGCATGGAGCAGCGACGCGTCGATATTATTGGAGAGACAAGAATGAAAATGCCCGCATTGTACCTGAACAAACCGGAAGTTAATGCAAGCTTAAATTACGAGATCCTCAGGCAGGCTATCGTTATTGGGTTATGCGCTGCTTACGGTGCTTCATTTTTCAAGGGCAAAACTTCTTTTATTGGGTATGCTTTTTAATTTCAATTATTAAATTCTGAAAATTAATAAGTATAATTTACAAATTTTTATTGTTTTTTTATGATTTCAGAAACTTTGCACAATATACAAATCGTTTAGCTGTTTGGTAAAAAAAATTTCGTCGTTGGATATATATTTTTGATCTTGCTGTTGACTAAATAAAAATTCTATGTATTTTAATCAGATATATTAATTTAAAAATAAAATATATGCACGTAAACAAAATTTTATTGTCATTGATAAAATTGTAGAGTAGATTTATAAAAATGTTTAAAGAAAAATACCTAATATTTCAAATTCTATAATGTCTATGATTGTGCAGTCTTACAATGTGTCGATACTTCCAGTTTTTTAACGCAAGCTTGGAGGACAGGTGGATCATTATATACCTATATGGGGGGTCTTTGTGATCTTGGAGCTCTTCAATATTTTATGAAATATATATTAATAAATTATATAATTATATAATAAAATATGTGTAAATTATATTTTGTGTGAATAAATAGCATTCAAAAAAAAATTTTTCTTTCAAACCCATTTAATTGTTCCTTTTAGTTAAAGATTTTATTGTGAAGATCTGATGAAATTATTGTATAACTTTGACGATTGATAATAATATGAAATTGATGGAAAACGATGATTAATCTTTAATATACTGGTAAAAGTTACAATATTAACTCAATTTTATTTAATTATTTATTTATTTATCCTGAACAAATACAATTTTTAAATTTATTATTTATAATTCTTAAATTGTTTGATATTTAAATTAAATCCTTTTTTTGTATGGTTTAAATAATAAAATAGTTTCAGAAAAATTATCAAAAAAAAAATCTTTGAAAATGCGCAACCAACGCAGAAAAATTTCATTGCCAACTGTAGAGCGCGTAGCAGCCAGCAGAATTTGGCGGCTGCTATAATAATTTTGCAACTTTACTCAACATACCGGTAAGCTAATACATTCTAGAACATTAGATATTTAAATAAGAAACAAATCATCAACACAATTTATTATGAATTAACAGGTCTTCTCTTTAAATCATATCAAATGTCGAGAGAAAAAGCTATGATAATAAAAAGCTTTGTAGGTTAGAAAGCATTGTAGATTTTGTAATATAGGATAACAATGTTATTAAGAACTTGCGCCTCGATTACCAATAGTTATATTAGGAAAATAAGTACCAGTGTAAATAGAAGATCGTACAAAAATCAACAAGAAGATGAGAATTATAAATTTAAAACAAGAACTACTTTTAATTACATGGCTGCTCTGACTATTCTAGCCGGAGGTCTATCTTATGCTGCTGTACCTATGTACAGAGCATTTTGCCAGGTATTTCATAAATTAAATTTTTTTGTATTGATATACTCATTAGTATGTCAATTATATAAGAAAAAAGTAATTGAAAATATCTCTTTTTTTTATTTTAGGCCTTTGGATATGGAGGTACAGTTGGTCATGATACTTCTAAAGTAGCAAATATGACGACAAATAAACAAAGACTTATCACTGTAAAATTTAATGCGGACACTGCTGCACAAATGACATGGAATTTTCGTCCTCAGCAAAGTGAAATTACAGTGGCTCCAGGAGAAACAGCATTAGCATTTTATACTGCAACTAATCCAACAGACGTTCATATATCTGGAGTATCAACATACAATGTTGTGCCATTTGAAGCTGGGATGTACTTTAATAAGATTCAGTGTTTCTGCTTTGAAGAACAAATGTTGGGTCCTCGAGAACAAGTACTAAATTTTTATTACATAACTTAAAAAATTGATTACTTAGATAATATAGGATGGAAAATAAAAACATATTAAAAATTATTAAATAATATTTATTTTTTTTAAAGGTTGATATGCCGGTATTTTTCTACATTGATCCTGAATTCTGTGAAGATCCTAAAATGGAATATGTCGACGAGATTGTGCTTTCTTACACATTCTTTGAATCAAAAGAAGGTTTAAATATACCCATACCAAGCTACCTCAAGAAAGTTCACTAAGGCAAACTCAACGTCACATGCCCAACAACTATTTTTCTACTTCAAAAGTATGTAAGCATATTTATTTTGGACCAAAAATTTTCACCTTTATTTTCATTCCCATCTAAACATTTCAAATTCTTAACAAATTAAAATAATCCAATCATCAATCAACACCAGTAAACTCTGCAAATAATAATAATCATAATACCAGCAATTGAAAGTATAGTACGAAACTTGATTTCCCTCAAGTATCTCTAAAATCTGAACATTGCATTGACAGGATAGGCACGTCTAAGTCCGCAGACCTTATCCTTATCTATGTAAATCGCATCAATCTTAAGTGCTAGATCGTGCTCTAAAGCACTACGTGTGCGAAGAAGTCGCTGATGCTGGCTCTCGAGTTCACGAAGGCTGCGATGCATACGCTCGACTTGGCGGTAGATGTCATCTATTTCCCTCTGCAGTCCAATGTAAGCTGCATCCCTGCAAAGTTCATATTCTGGTCTATGGGTACGTGCCTCTAGTCTCGTGTGCGCTACTTTAAGCGCATAACTCTTGTCTGATATCGCCTTCCTCAGCAGCTCTATATTTTTCTCTACGTCGTAAATCTCCTGCTGGACCTGAAAATAAATCATCCTTATAATTAAAATCGCATTGAATAAGGCGATTCTTACCTTATGCAAATGTTGTTGAAGTTTGGTCTTAGCCTCGAGTAATTCAGTGCAGCGTCGAGTCAAGGCATTGTTGCTTACGTTCCACGAATCCCACATTTCCTGGGCAACCCGATTGATCAAAGTATCTGCGTCAGCTCGCAACTGACACGATTTTGTTCTTTCGGATTGGGATTTTTGAATGATCCGATTTGCCGTCTCGGCCCAAGTTTCAGGCTTCGAAACGCTGTAAATGCAAATTTTTGTTTGTTATTAATTAATTATTTAAAATATTAGAAATTCTCACCAAGGATCGTATTTTTCAATTCCTGAGTAATAATGTAGTCCTCTACTGGAATTGTTTACTTGATGACAGAAAAGATCGATATTAAGAGCACTCTCCTTATTTTTTAAATCCAACTCTAGTTGATTTTGTGAAATTCTACAATTTCGGAGCTACAACAAATTTCATTATACTTGTCAATAATTATAAAAGAAAAAAAAAAGTCATTTGAGTATCGTAACTCACCTGATCCTTGCACTTATCCAGACAAGCTTCAAGTCTCTTCTGACCACTTCTCAAAGTCTCCACCTCGCGAAGCAATGACCTTTCAGGATCATCATGAACAAGCTCCGTACCTACCAACATTAAATTCGATAAATTCACCCTTATAATACATCACACTAAAATTTACCTTTTCTGGCTTCTCTATGGTAAAGACACTCCTCAGCAACATGCAAGGGATTTTCAATATCCTGTATCGCTTTCTCCAAAGTAGCTCTGCAATCCTGAAGTCTATCTATCTCCTGCACTTGTTTCTCCAATTCAGCCGCAATCTCGTTACGCCAGAACGTAACATCACTTATCCTCTCACCAATTTTCCTGCTGGTATCATATTGGCCATGCTGTATCCTCTGTTCCGCCTCTCTATACACAAATATCATTACACATTATATACATAATTAAATATCCGAATCAGAATCTAAAAACAATTAATTTAACTCGCCTCATTAATTTTACAGCATCGTTTCGCATACGCTCGGAATAATAGCGATTCGAGTCAGCTTCATTGTAAAACTTGACTTGCTTCTGGAACCACTCGTTTGGAGTAAAACGAGTACAAAGAGCCGATTGCGATGTGTAAGGAGGATGACGTGGCAGACCAGCTACCAAGCTTGGAAATTTTAAGGGTTGAGTCGTCATACCGGCTAGTGGATCGTACTTTGACACAGCTTTTGATGATTTTGATGATGGTGATGACGATGTTCTATGATTCGAGTGATACGATTTGTTTATTGTTGATCTTTATGTATAATAAAAAGATGAGATTTTTTTTTTGTTGATTTAAGATTGATAACACGAGGTGTTATTTAGATGTATAATAAATTATATTTATGAATAGTGTTTTAAAAATGAGTTTTGTTGTTATTTTATTGATATTATTAATTTTGTTTTAAAATTAATTTTAGATTTGATTGATTTTAAAAGGATGATTTGAGGAAATGATTGGTGTTTGGTGCACTTGAAAATAATTGCGTTTGGAGAGTTGAGGGAAATGTTAAGGTATTTCAGAGTAAACTACATCCGGTGGTTGTGAGGTGGTTGAACTTTGTTAAATCAATATCAAAACACGCTGCTGCTCGTGCAGTTGCTATAAAGAAATCAATTTCTTTTATTTTTCTTTATTTTCTTTCATATATGCAATGACACACTTTGCATGACAGTAAAGAAAACGTATTTCGTGCGATTTTGATTACGATGTTATTTATTGTCAAAGTTTGATAAGATATTATCGGCAATGAAGACGAGGAAAAAAAAATTGGGAGTTTTTTTTATATTTTGTCATTGAATATAAAATTGTTTTGAACCTTGAAAATAAAGAATATAGTGTTTATACTTACAATGGACATAATTCAACACTTTCAATTCCTTTACATGCTGGGCGCCAAGATAAGGATTTTGATTTTGGATAATCGTAAATTTTTGACGGCGACATTAATGATTTTAAACAAGGCACTGATAATGATGACGGTCCTAGTACGTTCCACGGATAAAGATACTATAAAAATTTAATAAATTAATATTATTAATTAATTATTCAAATTTTGTTTTTATAAAAATTAAATTTTATAAACTATAAATTATTATTAATTAATTTTAAATTATTAAATATTATTTTTAATTTTATTAAATACTTATTCGTTTAATATGAAAGTAAATTTTTATTAATTATATTTTATAAAGCACTGTCTAAATTTGAATTATTTTAAAAAATGTCTATACATGACGTATCCAGTGTTTTAAATATGGCCGATGTTCCTCAAGATGCTCCAGAACGTAAGTATGAAAAAATCAAAACAAATGCAAAAATCTTTGTTAAAATAACATGACAGTAGAATAAAATACTTTGGATATAATCATTATATCGTCTAATTACTCATTTAATTATTTATCAAAGTATTAAATAGTAATAATTAGATAAAATATAGTTTAAGGTTAGAAGTATGAGATATTAAAAAACGAGATAATAATAATAATTAAAATTACTTTAAAAATAATAAATACGTCATGTTACATAAATTGTGTTTTCATACAAAATTGAAATGTTAAATTTTCAATACAATCTATTTACACTTATAGAACTATCACTTTAAATATAAAAAAAAATTACTTTGTTAATTAAATTTTAAACTGTTTAAATTAGTTTTGATCTATTTGAATTGAAATTATTATTACACTGTTTTTAATTATCATTAATCTAAATTATTATTATGTGCACACAGATTGTCCTGGAACACAAAGTGATAATGCAGGAAAAGCATCAGCCTGTGCAGGATGTCCCAACCAAAACATTTGCTCGTCAGGTGCAACAAAATTGCCAGATCCTGGAATTGCATTAGTTAAAGAAAGACTGTCATCTGTCAAAAATAAGATTTTAATATTGTCAGGCAAAGGAGGTGTTGGAAAAAGTACAGTGACATGTCTTGTATCCAGATCACTGGCTGCCTCAGATCCTGATAGAAATGTAAGTTAAAAATTTATGTTAAAATCTGTTTATTTTTTAAGTATTTTCTCCAACACTTTATTAATACATATTTTTAAAGTCATTAAATTTGTAATTATTTTATGTAAAAATAGATATAACTTGTTAAAAGAATAAAAAAAGTCAAGATGCATGTACTTACTCTTGTTCCTAAACCAAGAACATCTATATGATTTTCCAGGTACATGTCAGCAAATGAAATGATTCAGTTTGGTTGCAGTTTAGCAAATAAAACAGTAGTAGAGAGAAAGCATGGCCCTTTGTATATAGGTCAAACCAACTTGTGCCACTGTCTTATTGATTAGCTGCTCACTGCCTCCAAACTACTTTGTTTCATGCACAAAATAAATCTCCATGCAACCAAAAATAAATGTATAATAACTAGAACTCACGTGATAAAATATTATATATTATATTGATTTATTTAACTTTTCTAGGTTGCAGTCTTAGACATTGATATATGTGGGCCTTCTCAACCAAGGATCCTTGGGGCTCTTGGGGAACAAGTTCATCAAAGTGCATCAGGATGGTCTCCAGTTGTATGTTCATATAACTTTTTTTATTAAACAATTCATTTTTCAATAACAATTAAGTAAGAGTTATTTATTTTTTAGTATATAGAAGATAACTTGTCTTTGATGTCTATAGGATTTCTGTTAAACAGTGCAAGTGATGCAGTTATTTGGAGAGGGCCTAAGAAAAATGGTATGGTATAAAAGAAATTTTTAATTATTTATGAATAAAAGAATTTAAAAAAAAATACATTTTTGTTGCAGGAATGATAAGACAATTTTTATCTGAGGTTGATTGGGGTAATTTGGACTATTTAATACTAGATACTCCACCTGGTACATCAGATGAGCATTTATCAGCCACAACTTATTTAAAAGATGCAGGAATAACTGGAGCAATTATTGTCACAACCCCACAAGAAGTTGCTCTTTTAGATGTTAGAAAAGAAATTGATTTTTGTAAAAAAGTTTCAATTCCTATACTTGGTGTGGTGGAGAATATGAGTATTTTTGTATGTCCAAAGTGTAAAGTATGTAAATTTATTAATGTTACTCTTATCTTAAATTTATTTATAAGTTACATATAATTAATGTATTTTATACAAATTTTTTAAACAGAATTCAGCTGAAATATTTCCAGCATTAACAGGAGGAGCTAAAAAAATGTCAGATGAATTGAATGTTGAATTTTTGGGATCAATACCACTGGACCCGTTACTAGCCAGGTGCTGTGATGAAGGAAAAAATTTCTTATCTGAAATGCCAGATTCTCCAACAGTTGCAGCTTTAAATACAATTATAAAAAGTAATTTAATAGGTAGTATTTATATTTTCATAAAGGAAAAAATATTAATCTATGATAATTTTTATTTTCAGAAATTATTGAAAAATGTGATGAAACTTGAGAGAATAGTCAATTATGATGAAAATAAATGTTGAATCAGTTTTATTATAACAATTGTAACATACATCGAAGTCAACTGTTAATATTGTACAATAATTTTATTTTTATTACTCATTTATATTGATAAAATGTTTGAATAAATTAAAAAAAAAGAAAAAATATAATGATGAAACAATTTTATCTGTCCTGTCACATTACATTCATAAAGATGCCTCACATTGTCAATTGTACCACGTGACTGGACAAAATGACATGATTGGCTGATAATTATAATCTGTACATAACAGCAGTCCATGTTGATAAACACGAATTCACAGAGAACGCTTCCATTGTTCGCAAAACTCTCGGTAAAGAAGCGATGTTGTGTACAGTAAAAGAAAAAAACAATTTGTTCTTGATTATTAATAATATAAGCATAGCTGACAATATCGGTAAGTTTTTGCTTTTAATTCTGATATTACTTTGTTTGAATCCAAGAACTTTATATTTTTTTTATTGCATTGTTCATAAAAGCATTAAATTTTTTTAAAACAAAGTTTTCATAATTCGTAAAATTTCTTTTTTACAAAATATTAATTTTTTAATGTCACTGATTATAATGAAACATTAAACGATAAGGTAATAATATAAAACATAAAACGTAATTTTAAAAATGAATAGAAAAAGTGGACAAAATCAGACACATTGATAACAACAATATCACCGTGGGATTCCCCGAATTGTCTTTTCTTTAAACAAATGTCTCTCCCTCTCTCCCCTCGCATCTATAACTTTCTATTTTACGATTACGCCAGCAATGCAGTGTCCGATTTCATCACGCGCAAAATGTATTAGGATTCTTATTTCATACTCCATTAGAAGTGCATAGTGTACACGTTTGTCGTCTAAATCGTCGAGTAATATAAGTTGTGTGTAGCACACATCAAACTTTCTATTATTTTTTTGTCAGCAATTTTTTCGATGATCGGGAAATTTGTGATTGCTGAAGTTTTACTTGACTTTCGAATGTATAAATACTATTTTAAGGTTATATAAAAGGTATGAAAATGAGGTTGTTTTATATTTAGAGTGTTGCGTTTTTAGGACAAGTGTACTGAATTTTTTGCAAGTTCCTTTTTATTTTTATTTTTTAATAAGTGGAATTACAGCTTTTTTATTTTAATGTAAATTTTATAAAGTTATATATCCTTACATGATTTGTACGTTTTTCTGTTATTTTTCTTATGTGATTCTATCAAATATTTTATAAATTTTGATTAAAAAGTTCTATCAAATTATTTATATATATTGAAATATAAGTTGGCATTGTTTTATTTCAGTTTTTACCTAAATTTTATCATTCAGAAATATGGGGGAATTAAATGCAACCTATCGAGGGTCTAGTGCCAGTGTGAGTCTAGGACCTGTTGAGCCTCATCCTGATGAGTCTGAAGAACGATTAATTAATGATGACACCAAAAGTTTGCTGTCGTGGCAAGATAGAAATACAAAAATACTACTTAAACGTTTAATGCCATATTTGATACCTGCGTATTCTATTACAAAATATATTGTGTTAGTCGCAACATTTTCACTAGTTACCTATGTGCTTTGGCAATCTATAGACTACCTTTCAGAAGCTAAATCGCAACAAAAACTTATTGAAAGAGAACTCCAAAGTTTACATGAAACTACAGACATTAAAATGATGCAGTTAAATAGTATTCAAGAGTCTATGAAAGATACACTTGATAATATTAATAATTTAACTAAACAAGGCTCAACAAAACTTAACAATTTACACGAGTCTACGGAAATGAAAATGAAGCAGTTAAATGTTATTCAAGAGTCTATGAAACAGAAATTGGAAAATATTAATATATTGACTGAACAAGGCTCTAAAAGAATAAGAGAAATGTTTAGTTTTTCTAAAAGTGATTTGTTAAAGGATTATGAAGAAGATACAGGTGAACAATGTCATTTAGTACCTCTAACTTTGAGATTTGACTGTCATCCAGAAAATGGAGCATCTCAGAATAGTTGTGCCAAAAGAGGATGTTGTTGGAATCCTCTACATCAATTAAATTATGAAAATAAAGTTCCTCTTGATGTACCTTATTGTTATTACCCAAGAAATTGGAGCTTATACAAATATGCTAATTTTAGCAAGGATGGCAATGATTTCTCGGGATTGTTACAATTGCAAAATAATTCATTTTATAAAGAAGATTTATCACTTGTTCAAATTGAATCAACTAGTATAGATGATACAACATTAAGAGTAAAAATATTTGATCCTATAAACAAACGTTATGAACCACCAATTCCTGTAAGACCAGAAAAACCAATCGTCAAAAAGACTTCAAATCCTATGTATGAATTAAAAATGGATGAAAATATCCCTGGATTTAAAATAATTCGCACAAGTAACAAACGGAGTGTGTAAGTTTCTTTCAAGTATTAAATGTTATTAAATTTATGGAAATAAAATGATTATAATAAACTATGTATTATGTTTCAGATTTAATTCTATTGGTTTTGGTGGATTTATATTTGCAAATCAATTTTTGCAAATAAGCTCTGTATTACCATCTCATAACATTTATGGCCTTGGTGAACATAGAACAAATTTGAAATTAAATACTAATTGGCAAAGGCTTACACTTTTTAATGGAGATCAGCCTCCTGTAGAAGATGTAATGTTTTTATTTTACCAAAAATATGTTTAAGTAATCAATTTTCAGTTATCAATAAAAATTTTTTTGTTCTTTCAGGCAAATCTGTATGGTTCTCATCCATTTTACATGGTTATTGATCAATCAGGAAATGCACATGGAGTTTTGTTTTTAAACAGTAATGCCATGGGTGAGATATAATTTTATAGATTAATAATTATGTAATTTTTTAATCACATATTTTATACAATATTAAATTTTGATTCACAGATGTTATTTTGCAACCAACACCTGCTATAACTTTCAGAAGTACTGGTGGTATTTTTGATATCTATTTTTTTATGGGACCAACACCTGCAGATGTATTAAAACAGTATTCTGAAATTGTTGGGAAACCCTTTTTACCTCCTTACTGGTCTTTGGGCTTCCATTTGTGCAGATTTGGCTACGGAACTTTGGAAAATACCAAAGCTGTCTGGAAAAGAACTCGAGATGCTCTTATTCCATTTGTAAATATTTTATTAATATCAAGTATTTTTAATATTTTTATTGTTAAGTTGTAAATTATAATTTGTTTTTAGGACACTCAATGGAATGATCTGGATTACATGGATAAGCGCAACGATTTTACTTATGACAAAAAAAAATTCCAAGATCTTCCAAAATTCATTAAAGAATTACACGATGTAATTAACCATTTATTGAACAATAATTTATTTTTCCCTATTTTATGATTTATTAATATTTCTTTTTTTTTGATCAACAGGTAGGTATGCATTATATACCAATTATTGATCCTGGAATTTCAGCATCAGAAAAGAGCGGAACGTATTTGCCTTACGACGAAGGAGTTCGTCGGAATATTTTTATCAACGAAGCCAATGATAGTGTGCCTTTTCGAGGAAAAGTTTGGAATCCCGTATCGACTGTCTGGCCAGACTTCACGAATCCAAACACTACTTCTTACTTTACTGAAATGATGAACAACATGTACAAGGAATTTGAATATGATGGAGCTTGGATAGTGCGTTTATTTACAAAGTAGTAACATATTTTATAGTTTTATACATAAAACATTTATGTAATTTTTTTATTTTTAGGATATGAATGAACCATCAAATTTCTACAATGGACATGTTAATGGCTGTGAAAAAAATCCTCTTGACAATCCTCCGTATCTGCCAAAAGTTAATGGAAATCTGTTAGCAACAAAAACTATTTGTATGAACGCCAAACAGTACCTTGGGTACCATTACAATCTTCATAATATTTACGGCACTAGTGAAGCAATTGTCGTAAATCAGTAAGTATAGAAAATAATAAACTAAAAACTACGCTTATTTTTATCTAAAAAATAAAATTTCTAATATCTTATCCATATTTTAGAGCTTTGAAAAAAATACGAAACAAACGACCATTTATAATATCTCGTTCAACATGGGAGGGTCATGGTGCTTATGCAGGCCATTGGACCGGCGATGTTTATTCCAGATGGTAAAAATAAAATAAAATTTTTTCGGCATAAAATATTAATAAATACTAAAGCAAACTTTTAACATTTTACAGGCATGATTTAAAAATGAGTGTATCCGAAATACTAGCATACAGCTTGTTCCAAATTCCTATGGTCGGTGCAGATATTTGCGGCTTCAACGATAATACAACCGAAGCTCTTTGTAATCGATGGATGCAGTTGGGTGCTTTTTATCCATTTTCACGAAATCACAATTCAGATGATACTATTGTAATTATTTTCTTATAAAGTATTTAAATTATGATTTTATTTACTTAAATTTTTGTTTTATTTGAAGGAACAAGATCCAGTCGCGATGGGTCAATTAGTTGTCGCTTCATCCAGAAAAGCTTTAAGAACAAGATATCAATTACTACCATATTTATATACCTTGTTTTACCGTGCACACAAATATGGTGAAACTGTAGCCCGTCCACTGTTTATTGAGTGAGTATAATTTTTGTTTACATTTTATACTTACTTTTTAAATTGAAAATTTTAATGTTTTCATTCGTAGGTTTTACGACGATCCAAAGACGTTCAACATTGACACTCAGTTCTTGTGGGGCAGTTGTTTATTGATATCACCTGTACTTGAAGATGTAAATAACGTGTACAATCAATTTAGAATTATTATTAATTTCACATTAAAATTTATTTAACGTGATACCATTTTTTTCAGAATCAGACTGATATTGAAGCATTTATACCAAGAGGCGTTTGGTATAATTTTTACACGATGGATAATTCATTTTCTCCCGGCAAAAATTACACGCTAGACGCTCCTTTAGATACAATTCCCTTGATGACTCGCGGGGGATGTATTTTACCTCTTCAAGAACCAGGTATGACGACTACTGCAAGTCGTCAAAATCCGTTTAATTTATTAGTGGCTTTGGATGAGCATGAAAAAGCCAAAGGAGAATTGTACTGGGATGACGGTGATAGCTTAGGTATACTTTTGTCTTAAAACAATTTTTTATTTTCTTAACTTGGTGATTTATATAAAAATATTATTGTTGATTTTCAGATTCAATAGAAAGTAAACAGTACAAATTGTTCGAATTTGATGTTGAGGATAACATACTTATCAGTTCTGCAGTAGAAGGTGCTTATAATAGTGTGATGAAATTAAACAAAATAACTGTGATGGGTATCTTAACCATTGTGCAAGAAGTATTACTTAATGGCAAAGTAATCAATTTTGATTTTGATAGGGATCAGATGGTAAATTTTAAAAATTTACAAATAAATATTTCTAATATAAAATTGAAATTTCATAAAAATTATAATAATTTACAGGTTCTGACAGTTACCAATTTATCACTTGACTTGAAAAAAAAGTTTACCTTAAAGTGGAATGATAGAGTAACGCGTCCACATCCAACTACCACGACAACTACAGTTTCACCAAAAATTAACGTGGAGAAGAAGAAAAATTCTAAGTTATATGTGACTAAGCCTGACGTGCCAGTCATCACCGATTCTTCAATAAATACCTCAAATATAAAAGCCGAAAAACCAAATGTAAGCGAGACTGTCGCGACAATGACACCTGCAGCTTCGATTCAACATGAAAGTCAGCATTCCGGAAATTCTGGTGCTAGTGGTTCTCGCGTAGGAATGCTCATTGTTGTTTTAATTAACTTCATTACCTTGAAGTTCTATTACGTGATGTTTTACTAATCCAAATATTTATCCATAACCAACAAGTTCATTTAATTTTTTTATTGAAAGTAACAAATTTTTTTACCTTATGATTTAAATCGTTATTTTTGGTAATGATAAAATAATTACTTTATACATTCGATAATCATCTATTTAAACCAAGACTAAAAAATTGTATTAATGTATTTTCGTATTTTATTATAGTTGAGTGGCATATGCTGTACAGTCAATTAAAAATGTGATACTGTGTAACCATTAATAATTAAAAGAGAGTCTCTTAGTTTTATAAACTAGAACAAATTTTGTAGAGATTATCATTAATGTTGAAAAGAAATTATTTGATATAATTTTAAGCTATAAAATAACAAAAATATATTAAAATACTACTTTTTTACTTGAAGATGAAGAAACTTTTACATTACAATGATAACAAAGACTATTAAACATATTTTGTATTGAGAAGTTTATAAATTTTTATACATAAGAGTGCACAAATTAATGTGAGACTGTTTTTTTGTATTTACTGTTAAGTTATCAGTTGTAATGAGAAAAGATTAACTACTTAAGAATATTTTTATAAAGTTTAATAATGATTGTTAATTCCTAACGGTAATTTATATGAAAATGTAAAAAATAAATTACATTTATTTACCAAAAATATATTCGATATCCTTTATTTCAAATAACATTTTTTATATTCCTCAATCCTGAACATGCAAAAATAATTCACAAAAGAAAAGAAAGAAAATAATTTTAAAAAATATATATAAATAAATATTTTCGTTAAAATGATTAATAACACATCATACAATTTTTTTTTTAATTTACAATTAATACACTTTTTTTGTAATAAAATTATAAATAGATTCAAGATAAAACCATAATTTTTTAATCGTTTTCGATAAATAAATTCAGCGATTAAATCGCTAATACGAGAAAACTAATAAGCCTTCAAGCATATAGAACGATAAGCTAAATAAAGGAGCAGGGGGAGGAGGAGGAATATATATCTCTAAACGTGTGCGGCTTATGACCCTTGGGGGAAAAAAAAAAAATCTATGATCTCAGCGCCGAGACGCTTACAGCCTAAAAAGCTTTGTACAGTTGAATAAAACATAAAGGCACGCACTGTTCTAATCATATATATATATACGTATATATACGTACACATAACATGATGGGAGTGGTGAGAGAAAAAGAACTGAGAAGGAATTTAGTGATACACTTGCTCTTGAGTAAACTTGGATTGATATACCTTTTATCTGGCGTTGTTGGCGTCAAGTATAATGCGTGTACGCATTAATTTTATAATTTATTAATGTTGTTTTTTTTTTTTACTTTTTTTTATTATTCATTAAATTTATTGGAGTCATTATAATGTTTATTACGATCAGTATTTTTATATTTTTTTTTTGATAAAATAAATAAAAATAGTATCAATATGCTTCAATATATAAAATTAATTAAATAAACTTTTTATAACATATAAAAGGGATGAGGTTTGAAATAAATAACATTGTGTTTTATCTGTTGCATATAGACAATATATATATATATTTTTTTTTCATCGTACCACAATACTCAATGAGTACAGAAAAAAATTTGGATTTTATATACGCAATATGGCTCACAAGATATATTTTGTCGTTAAATCGAATATTAACAGATTTGTCTAATTACATTCGACTGTAGAATTGTATATCGAAGCTGACTTACATCTAGTTATTATCAACCACATGTTCATTTATTATTTTATTTTAAATTGCACTGGCCAACAATTATTTGATTTTGCTGTTAAAGTAAAAAATAAATGTAATGTTCACAATAAATTCTTTTTTTGAGCTTAAGTAAATTCGTGCTTAATTATTTATATCAAAATTAATAAATTAAAGATATTTTATCTTAAACATATGTTTTGGCAATAAATTTTTCGACTTTATTAAGGGAGGACACCACGGTAAAATTTTTAAGAAATCGATTTTTTTTTTTATATTTTAAAACATTGTTTGTACTTTCTAGAACATTTTAAACCATTAA